>BMAC01000244.1:684662-721426 GCA_014905375.1 Phtheirospermum japonicum
CAATTATTGGTTTGGCAACAAAATCAAGTGACTGAGACGCTCATTAATAGAGAGGGACTTGTAAAAGTGAATGCAAAGATAGACGACCTCTCAAAAAGGGTGAATAGTATTGACAGTCTCTCTAGGATAGTGCATGATCTTGCTAAGAGTGTGGAGAGGATTGATAGGACGATAGGACAATTGGCGACTGAGATTGCGAGATCAAATAAGGAAAAGGACAAGTTTCCGAGTCAAACGGAGCAAGCCTCAGCGATTAAAGTCCTACGCAGTAGAAAAGTAATCGATAATGGAGTCGAGATAAATGATGGAGGGGATGAAGAGATGACGGAGAGTCCAACACTGGCATCGCCAAAGGGAGATGAATCCAAGCCGATAGAACAATTGCATAAGACTCCAAACCCTTAAATTCCGGGATCTTTGAAGGGGAAGCTCACAAACAAGACTCTCACTTCGCCGATAGTCGAAAAAGTTCCATTTCCAAGCCGTCTTCGACCAGCAAAAGAAAATAAGAAGTTCTTCGAGCTTTACAACTTGCTGAAGAACGTCAACATCAACCTTCCTCTTTTGGATGTGATCAAAACGATGCCGGCATATGTGAAGTTCTTCAAGGAGCTTGCTACAAGAAATAGGCGTTTGGAGACAAATCAGTACGTTCCACTAACAAAGGAGGTGAGTGCGTTATGCAAGCAACAACTACCTAGAAAGGAGAAGGATCCTGGAAGTTTTTGTGTCAATAATACATTGGAGAATGGGCAACAATCACGCAGAATGCTTGATCTTGGCGTGTGAATTAACTTACTACCGCATTCCCTTTATAAGCAATTCGATTTAGGACCATTGAATCCGACAAGGATGCATCTCCAATTAGCGGATCGTTCAATTCGTCAAACATTGGGAATTGTTGAAGACGTTTTGGTTAAAATAAGAGAGTTAATAATTCTGGTAGACTTCGTAGTGCTGGATGTTGGGGAGACGCCGAGTGACGACAAGGGTCATACTATTCTTTTAGGCCGTCCGTTTTTGTCTACCTCCCATGCGGTGATTGATGTGAATAAGGGGAGGATGAGCATGTCAGTTTTGGGAGAGACGGTTACTTTTTCTTTGAAAGATATAAATAGTTGCCTTGCGCCATTAATGAGAGAAGAAGAATGTTCGTTCGTCGACCCGATAGATGTTTGCGTCCAAGAGCTTAAGAGCATAACGGTTTTGGACGATATGGTAGTCGAGGACGATGATGATTTTCTAAGTAGGGAGGAGATTGCCGAATTATTTGGACTTCATTTTCGCGACATTGGAGCTAACATCGGAATTATCAACCCCAACAAAGATTTTGAGATGAAATTTGGAGAGCATGGTATGGTGGAATACGAAGATCCACCGCAATTTTGAGCATTAGTCGTTGAAATGCGTCGAGCATACGACGTTAAATGTTGCGCTTCTTGGGAGGCAACCCAAGCGTTAGTTTTCTTTTTCTTTAATTTTTGATTTTTCTTTAGTTTATTTCTGTTTTTATTGTGTCAATTGTCGTGGTACATTTATGTGTGTGTTAATGTGCAGAAAATTCAAAATTTTAGCCAAAACTGGAGACTTAGTGGTAAGCTAGCGGTAACCATTACCGCTAGTACTCATCGTTACTAGCTACCGCTAGAGGCTATCGCTAGTCACTGGCGATTACTACACTTAACTATCATTGCGCACAGAAATTCGTGTCCACCGATCGAGGTCGCAATCCGACCCATATTTGCCGCAGTCCGGCAACCTTTCGATGAGCTGCAATCCAGTCATTTACGACATTAGGCCGCAATCCGGCCAATTCAATTCCAACTGATATGCCACCGGGCATTGGCGCGACGCAATTGATTACACTTTACTTTTTATTTACTTTTCTTAAATAATAAAAAAAATTGAAATTTTTTAAAAAATCCCAAAATTAGTGAGTTTGCTTTTACTATTGATTTTATTTTTGTAGGTTTTTATTCAAGACAATTCCAATCACGCTATTTAAGACGAGAGATTATTGCACAAGCACCTTTTGGAGGAACTCAACTATCGATTTTTCAGGGATGTTTTCTTATCTCCCTTGCTTTTATTTTATTTATATTTATGGCAATCAGGAGTTTGCCACATTTTTAAAGGGGGGGATGGTTGAGTGTGAATTATAGTTGAAATTTGTGCAAATTTAAAACTTTTCGTGGGTTTGTAGTGCTAAATTTTACGTGATTGATCACTATTTCCGTGCTGTATTGTGTTTGTATGGCATGCCTATCAAAGTTAGCTAAGTATGATTTGAGGTTCTAGTCTTTTGAGCGTGCATAAGTGCATAATTTTTTTCAAAATTTATTATTATATATTGTAAAATGGTACTCGGACGCAATAGATTTCGCAAAACCTTAAAAGCAACGTCAATTCAAAACTTTTTCATGCAAAAAGCCTGTGAGTAGCCTGAGTATTTATCATCTTTGCATGTGCTTGAATGAGTTTCTGATTTGATATCTCTTTGAAATCGCTGTGTGTAGTTGATTTTGAAAATGAGGTTAAGGCACAGAAAAAACCCTATTTCGGCCATATCCATAAATTTTTAACCACTATAAATTCTGAATGAGCCCCTCATAGACAAATAATCCATTTCCATTAGCCATGAGTGATTTTTGAGTCGACCCCTACTAACCCATTAAAAGCGTGGGGCAGGAGTTCGCTATTTTTATTGGTTATTAGTGTTTTGGAATTTTTGTTAGGAATTTATGAATTATTGTAATTTAGGACCACCATCCTAAAAAAGAAAAAAAAAAACGACGACCCCATAAAAAAAATTATAAGAAGGGGGATAAAAAAAAAAGATAAAAAAAAGGGGATGGTGAGTCTTTTTGATTTGTGTTTAGTCATTGCCTACGCGCTAATAAAGGCTTGTGTTTTATTGTTTATTTTATAAAGCCTAATATTTAAGAGGCAAGAGTTGTGTTGAAAAGAATAATCATATCTTGAGCTTTAATTTTATTTAAGTGGTTTAAGCAACAAGTCGGTTTAGAGTTTCGAGTTGAGAAATAGCCTAAGTATAAGGCTACGTTATGAGTGTTTAGTAAGGTTTTCTATTTTTGAACGAGGTGAAGCACTTTGCTTCGTGATTAGATTAAGTTGAGTGAATTAGCCACACGACTTAAATATTCCATACCCATTGAAAGAGCCTTACATTACACCCCGAAAAGACCTTTTCCAATTCTTAGTTCGACAATACACTTAGTTTGTGATTGAAAAGAGATTGATTTTTGGTTCTTACTTATTGTGCATGTATTTGTATGATTTTAGTATATACACGTCCCATGCAGAGAAAATACTTGAGTGCTTTGAGTGTACACCCTATATATTACCCTTTTGTGAGGACGCATGAATTTGGTTTTGGAGTGACAATGTAATAAGGGTGGAGTGTTTGACGTTGCGTGACTAGTGCCTATATTTTCAAAATTATCTATGTAGCAACGCACGACTCATTGATCGTACTTATTTTCTTTCTAAGTTACACTTTGAATCTAACGTCTGTTCGGGGACGAACAAACAAATAAAGCGTGGGGTAGTTGATTAGCACGCAATTGTCTTGATTTTAGTAGGTATTTTAGTTTATTTKTCTWATTRTTTTTGGTATAAGTTGGATAGTTTATGCTTATTTTTGTATTTTTGTACTTCCAACTTGTTTTACCATAATTTGAGCTAAATTGATGCAAATAAGTGATTATTTGTGGTTTTTTACTTTATATCTAAGTAACCGAAAGAGTTCAGCATGTTAGAGATGAATTATGATGATTGAGATTCAAAGATCGAGCTTTCCGGTGAAGAAGTAGCAAGAATTGAAGCTGGCAGACTTTCTAGAACGGTTATGATGCTGAAACCGTTGTCCTTGAGGCTAACGGTTACACTTAGCGGTCACTCCAACCGTTAGCTGTTACCGCTAACCTTAACGGTTACTGACAACCGATGTTAACGATCAGAGAGCTGAATTCAAGAGCTAACGGTAACTTTCTATGACGGTTTCCTTATAACCGTTGTCGTCAGACCAAAATGCAACAGAACCGAAGTTAAAGGTTGCTGCTAACGGTTGCACCAACCATTAGCGAGTAACCGTTAGCGGGCCCAGGAAGCCCAGAACAGATTTTTCGGCCCAGTTTCGCGAAAAAAATCTATAAATACCCTCCTTAATCCGAATTTTGGGCATCTAGGTTTGTGTGTGCGTGTGCTAACCCTAAAAGCGGAGTAAACCTAGGGTTTTGGAGACGGAAAACAACAACAAGACTCGACGATCAAGGAGCAACCAAGAATCGACGACGATAAGTTCTCAAGCCGTTCAACGATGAATCATCCGTAGAAGTCCAGTCCGCTGCGTTCACTCTTCAGAATAGCCGAAGATATTGCCCTTTCCAATAGCTTAAACGAGTACTTCGAACTGTTGGATAGTTTATATTCGTATTGTTTGCTTTCGTTTGGATTCGCTGAACATATTTAGTTATTTAATATCAGTTTATTTTCAGTCTTATATGCTTATTGTTGGAAGTCTAATATTCTGTTGGTTGGAGATTAATTCATGCCTGCAGTTTATGCTAGTTTCTGTTAAACAGTTAGTGCTAACTGTTGCTGTTAACCGTTAGTGTTAACCGTTGGACCAACCCTTAGCAGTAACCCTTAGCAGCAACAGCAACCCTTAGTAGTAACCCTTAGCAGCAACAGTAACCCTTAGCAGCAACAGCAACCCTTAGTAGCAACCCTTAGCATCAACAGCAACCCTTAGCAGTAACCTTTAGCGTTAGTTGTTACAACAATTAGTAGTTGAATATTTGTATGGTTAGTTTAAATTGCTGAACCTGAATTGCTTTTAGTTATTAAATTAGTTTAATTTATTAATTAGTTTAGAATAATTAGTTAATGCTTTTTAATTTCTTAGTTTATAATTTTCAAAAACAAAATTTATACAAGTTCTCGTGTTAAACATTGTGATTAAACAAACATTAAAAATTTCGAACATCAGTACTTGAGAGACGACTCGAGTTAAGCTTGCCAACCTACACGCGATCCTGTTATTTTGCAGGCGAGTTACTAAATTTCTGACAATTATTTATAAGTTGGCACACACAAAAGCTCGAATCAGCTACTTGAGATTAGGTAGGGATTTAAGGGGTTATTGTGATGTGATTAAGGAAAGAGAAGCATATTACATGGTAAATGAACGTGGACATGAAAGTGGAGAATGATATATGTACTTGTACTGTAATACGCCACTAAAACTCAACTAGCTTGACGGGCCCGAGTTTAAGGAAACAAGATGGTCCAAGAAAAGATGACCTTTTCCCAATTAATTAAAAATGAATTGAGAATATAATTTAGATTTTGAAAAAAAGGACATTGGACTATTAAAATAGTTTTGATTAAAATATATATGAAAAATGGCTCAACGTGATGTAGGTCCAAAGGTCTATTCATAGTTATAGAAATAAAAATGACTTGGACATGTAATGTAGATATAAAATTAATAGACACATATTTAAAAAAATAAAATATGATGAAAGTCACCTAACATTTGTATCAAAACTTCTTTAGAAAATGATCGTGACTAAATAGGAGTTAAGAGGTTTTGAAATTAAAATATTTTAAGTTGTGCCAAGATAGAAAGAAAATTTAAATTCAAACCCAAATTAATAAGTCAATTAAAATGGAAATACTCTTGGGGTGTTACAGGATGGGTCCAGTTCAAGATCGATCTGTTGGTCGGATTTAAGACTGAAAATACCGATTTATAGAAAGTGTGAGGTTTTTGATGAATTCAAATATAATCGAAAAATACAACTTATTTAACTGAATCCGATTTTTTAATATTAACATGAATTTGGTGACCAAAGTAAAAATATTCAAATTTTATACTTTACTACTTTAAATAAAATAAAAATAATTTAATGTATATGGTAATTATTTGGAACTATTGTTGGAATTGAATCAACTCAACTTTTTTGTCGATAAATATTAAAACTATAGTCTTGAGAGTTTTAAACAATTCAACATGTATTTTAATAGGTGTATATATTTGAATCAAAATATATATCTAGATTTTTTTGTTTCATACTTTTCTAAATTACATTAACAAAAAATCTAAATTAACAGTCAATTTTGATTATGTGCATTTAATTCTCTTAGGAGAACAAACATATATGATATGAATATTTTATCCACGTTATATTACATGTTAATATACAAGAGAATTTGTTGGGCTTTTCTGCGTTAGGTACCGTTGTACATTTCAGTTGACAGGTATCCTCTAAATGAATAACATGTGTTAAATACTGAAAAATATTTAGTGATTTAAATACTAATATTAATTTGAAAATGTCTTATTCGACCTTTGAATAAAAGAATTGATAAACATATAATATATATATATATATATATATATATATATATATATATATATATATATATATATATATATATATATATAAGAAATCTGGAAAATTATAAAACAAAATATGAAAAAAATAGATATGAATATAAAAACATGTGAAGAAAATATAAAACATAAACGATTATTTAAGATAAATATGAAGTTATATAAAAAAATGCAAATAACTAGTTAATAAATTTTCAACACCCCCCCCCACCCCCCAAAAAAAAATATATAAATATTTCAAATGTTTTAAAATAAACTAGAAAGTTTTTATAAATCATATAGATAAATAAATATATAAGAACTTATAATTAAAATAGAAATACTTAATTAATAATATGAAAATAAAAAACAAACAAAAAAATCAATAATATAATAAAACTAAAGAGAAAAATCAAAAAATAAGTTAAATTAAATATAAAAATTCATAATTAAATTATAGAAAATTATTATATAAACCTAAAAATGAAAAAAAAAACAGAAATTGAGAAAAACAAATTGGAAGATATTAAAATAATTTAAAAGATAATATATATATATAGGGTTGGGTTCAAATGAGAACCCGTCATTATATGTGAACCTAGGGACTCATCTTGATCATTAGATTAGATAATCTTGATGGTTGAAATCATGACATGTCAGCATGGTAATAATATAAAAAAATGCATTAATTAATTAAAAAGGATTTTTCGGACATATATCAATGTTTACAAATAGCACTACATTGTTCTTTAGAAAGCACAATAGATTAAGAAAAAAAACACTACGATTGTATAAAAAAAGTATCGTAAATTTCGTCTATAAACTGCAAATTCAAAAATTTGAAATAAAACTCAAATCTTCAACAAAACATAACTTTTTCAATTTTTATTCATTTTGAATGAAATATATATCAAATTAATCACATTCTCAAGATCTACAATTTAAGATACATATTGCATATTTGAAGACGTAAAAAAAATATAATTAAATTAAAAAAACAGGATAGTAAAAGCATCGCACGTGACTGATTTTAGCACTACAATACTGGATAAAAAGCACAATGAATCTGAACATAATTGCACTGTGCAATATTTGGAGTGCTTTTTCTTATATTATTATGATACTTTTGAACTACATTAAACACTGATTTTTTGGAATGAAAAAATAATCGGCCAACATCGCTGCCGACTTTCACCATCGCAGCCATCTCAGCCCTTCTCTGCCAAACACGAACCAAACTCGGGCACTCTAGAAAAGCCACAACCGCCAATCTCGGCCGAATCTCCACACGTTGTGACGTTCGCAATCTGAACAAAAAATGTTATCGATAGTAAATATATATTATTACTAATTACACCAGTAACTGTTGAAAGAATTGGTATTGGTTAAATAAATATTACATACCCGATTAAAAACTGATTTGCGATATTTCCCAGATCGAGTGCAATCAGAATAAACACATTGGATGATCGTTGCTTTCTTTGAGGCAGCACAGAATAATTTCAATATAGTATAAGGAACTAAAGGGAAGGCGATCATAGATAAGATGAAAATTGGGAACAATGCATTATTTTCTTCTGAATCAGCCATTAGTCAGCTTATTATTAATCCTTATGATGTCTACAAAAGTAAACATGCAGATTAAATTTAGGATAAAGATAGCATATCACTTTCACGGATCTCAAAGGAACAAATACAACTCAAACGAACAGACAAACCTCACTTCGGAAACAAAACTATATATCACAAAGTATAAATGAATCATGTCCCGCAAAACAAGTCGTAAACAAACATTCCAGGGACGGGGAAATTTATACTCCTAATTCCAAATCAGATTCAAAAATCTCACACACACGAAAGGGGGAAAGAAAACTTCTTAGCAATTCATAACCCTCTATAAAACCCGTAGACACGAAAATTTCGCGCGGCGGCTGGCTTGGTGGAAGGGGTGAGTTTGGATTTGGGGAAGAGATAGGGTTTGGGGGAGAGACGGGGAAGAGAAGAAATAGGATTGACAGAATTGATTTTGGGATTAAATTGATTCAGAGGTTTATGTAAAATTATATAAACACCCTTTCCTACCATATAATTAAACTAATAAAATTAAAAAATAGAAAAAATCTGGTCCACACACATTATTAGATCTAAGGTCATGATTAGTCCCTAGGTTCGCATATAATGACGGGGTTCTCATTTAAACCAAATCCTATATATATATATATATGAAAAAAAATAAAAATAAAATATAAATATATATTATAATCTAAAGAAAATATAAAATCTATAAATAAATCTAAATTGTTAGTTTATAAATTTGTAAAACCTGAAAATATAAAAACAAAATATAAATATTATCAAGTGATATTGATCATTCTTTTTAATTAATAAAATATAAGAACTTATAATTAAACAATATTTACTTAATAAGTATGAAAAATGGAAAAGAAACCAAAAAAGTCGCTAATATTATAAAATAAATATAAAATTATAGCTACAAAAAAATACAATTAAATTCTAGAAAATCATTAACTAAATCTAATAAAAAATCTAAAAAATTGAGAGAAATATAATTAAAATTTTAAAAGAATAGAGTGAATAAAAACTATAAAATTTATAATTTGGTTTTTTAAATTATTAAATAACTTTTTAGAGTAAAAAAAACCAGATAATATAAGTAAAACCTTAAAATTGAGTCAACGAAGATGAAAAAGAAATATAATCGATAACAAAAACTTGTCTTTTCTACCATAATATTATTTTTAAAATAAACCCGATGATTCAGGGACAAACCCAATAGAGTCATATCTTTCAATAAGTTTATACGTGACTTGGCTAAAACTCAGATAACCCAAAAACTTTGACCCAGCACGTGTCACAAACTTGACAATGACCTTTTTTTCTTTTAGCTTACCCAAAAAAATAAATTCAAAAATTATGTTATTAATAGTAAATTAGAGTATAAGCAAAAGGTCAATACTTTATATAATTATTTGATTAAAATCTGAAAATCAAGCCTATGTATCGCAGAATAAAAACAAATAAATTACATAATCGCATAACATAAAGAATTCAATAAATTATTTTAAATTTTATTACAAAATTATTATTTATGAGCATTTCTCTATTATTAATTTGTGACTAATTACTATGACTTTAATTTTGTAACGTTATAAATCCACGCCTAAATGATTCATTCTCTTAGTTTTAAAATTACTTTTGTACAAACGTAAAAAAAATAATATATATATATATATATATCCCCTATATATTAATGCAAAATCCTCCTAACCTATTTGTCTGCTTCCCATGCTTTGTTAGCTTTGGAAAAAAAATTAGTGCTTCGGTGTCATCCGAGCCTAATATTAACCAAATTTGATATTTTTCCTTTTTATATATTTACCTACTTTTGTACTTTCCTAATATTATATTTTGCCTAATTCAATATTTTTCTTTTATTACATCTTACCTACTATAATACTTTCTTTAATATATTTTGTCCAATTCAATATCTTACTTTATTCTTCTAATATAAAAATATAAAAATTTTATTTCTAATTAAAACATATATATATAAGTTGAATTAATTTTTATTTACAATAAAAGTTGAAATAATTTTATTATAATTCTAAATATTGATATAAGAAAGATATGAGTTATATAAAGTTATTACAAAAGGAAAATAAATATAAAAATATAAACTTAAAGTTTTTTTTTTATCTAATCACAGTATAATAAATTAAAAATAATATTAAAAATATATATGAAAAATTATTGTTACACCAAACAAAAAACAAAAACAAAGTGAAATAAAAAAAATAACGTAATACTAATACTAATAATAAATTATTATGCCTAGAAAAATAAATATTAAATATATTCTAAATCTTTTTATCTAATTCAAATATAATGCATTGATACGTATATATTATATATCTGCACGAACAAATTAGTATCTTACGTAGAAAAAAAGAAAATTAAAATACTATTACATATACTACAAGTTAGATGCACGATATTTTTTCAATAGAATTATCAGTGTCTTATAAATTTAATATTTTATATCACATATTCACATGTAACACGCGGGTGTTGTATATTTTATATTTATATTCTAAATCTTTTTATCTAATTCAAATATAATGCATTTGATACATATATATATTATATATTTGCACGAACAAATTAGTATCTTACGCATAAAAAAAATTAAAATAATATTACATATACTACAAGTTAGATTCATGATATTTTTTTCAATTGAATTATCAGTGTCTTATAAATTTAATATTTTATATCACATATTCACATGTAACACGCGAGTCTTATATATTTTACATTTTTTCAAACTCAGTTTTATGCGGGTTTCCCCATTATCATTAAATATTGATTAGATATCGATACAATGCGACACAAGTTGAGTATGACACCTGTTTATGTTTTCAAAGTATGTAAGTAATATTATTAATGAATTTAATCTAAACATTAAAATACAAAATAACGTAATAATAATTAATAAGTAGAGATTAGGCACATGTTTAGAATATGGCTTCTTTTGAATTTTTATAAGTATGTAAATAATTATTAACGAATTGAATCTAAGCATGAAAATAAAAATTTAATAATTATAATAATTAATAAATAAATTAGACATGTTCAAGGCAAGAGTTGAGAATACATCATTTGAATTTCTCATTTTACATAAAAAATTTTAATTATCGCAAATATTTTTTATATTTATCTTTTGATAAATCCCGCGTAATACACGGGTATTAAACTAGTATATATATATATATATATATATATATATATATATATATATATATATATATATATATATATATTATATATATATATATATATATATATTTATTTATTTATTTATTTATTTTATTTTTTCTAATTCAATTTGTAGAATTTGTCAATTGACTCGATAACTTGGTGGTTAACACGATTACTAAGTGGCTATCGCGAGTCAGTTTATTGGGTTGATTCCAAATATATTAATTATAATAAAATAGACTACAAAAGTCCTCAATTAAATTTTACTATAAAAAATCCCGGCTATACTGGCGGAAATACTGGCGGCCTTAAGGCCGTCAGCATTACTGGCGGATAACACCTCAGGGAAAGTGAGGGAATTTATCCCGCTTAATTATCCTGACGGCCTTGGCCTTGCCCGTCAGTATATAATTCTTTTTCTTAAAAAATGAAAATATATCCCGACGGCTGTGCCAGTCAGCGTAGAAGTGCCAGCTGTCCTGATGGGCATTGCTGTCAGGAATTTAACCTAAAAACGCCACTCTATTCTTCCCCACCTCATTCTGTCAACACCGAACAACAAAAAATCAAACTCCGCCCTGTCCGCCTCCGTCCCAGCCCAGCCACGTCCGTCTGTCGCCGTCCTAGCCCAACCCAGCCACGTCATCCCAACCCAGCCCCGTCGTCGCCATCCCATCCCATCCCAGCCCGTCCGTCCGTCACCGTCCCATCCCAGCCCCGTCCGCCGCCGCCTCCACATGTATTTATTATTATTATTATTTATTCCTCTCAATTATTATTATTATTATTATTATTATTATTATTATTATTATTATTATTTAGGGTTTTTTGCTTGCTTAATTTGGATTCTATGCTCTTGTTTTTCCTTTAATTCTCTATCTTTTATGTTATTTTTTGTTTCTCGAAATTAGTTTTTCTTTGGCTTGCTTAACATATTTTTCTTCCTTCATCCTTTTGTTTGTGTTGGCCAATTCACGATTTGAGGGTTGATTCGGAGGAGGAACTTTGAATTGCAGTTCTAAGTGATATTTATAAATTAACTAACATTAAAATTGAGGCAGGGCATTAAGTAGTGTTTATATTGATAGGATAGGTATGTTTGATTGAATTTTTGAATTTCTCCTCGGTTTGCATCTGTTTTGGGTTTTGTAGGTTTATGACATCGATTGCCATCCTCATAGAAAGCTTAACTCTCATTTCTTGAATACAATTTTAATATTCAATTTCTATTAAATATATTCAATTTTAAAGTATTTTTAATATATTCAATTTCGAATAAATATATAAATTTTATCCAATCTTATTTGGGTTTTAAAGCTAAACACCTGTTTTGGGTTTTGGATAAATATATTCAATTTGAAAGTATTTTCAATATAAATAAAAATTACTAATTAGAATTCTGTCAATATTTTTAGTTTTAATTGAGAAATCTATTTTAAAGTTCTATTATCATTTAAAAAATCTATTTATCTTAAATCAAATTTGGGATTTAAATAATTTTAATATAAATAAGAGTTAATTTACCATTCTGTTTTTATTTTAATTTGAAAATAAACTTATAGTTTTTAAAATAATTTTAAATTAAATAAAATTTTATTTAAATTTTGTTTTTATTTTCTAGTTAAATAATTAGGTTTCAAATAGATTTTAATTTTGAAATGAAGTTTTGATTTCCAATTAGGGGTCTAATAGTAAATAATTTCAAAATTAGAATTAAATTGGTACATTTCAAGGAAAATACGTACACAATGTATATAATTAGATATTTATGGGTTAATTTAGTAAATAATTAGGAAAGCAGGGTTTCATTGTATTAACTTAGATTGATAGGGTATGCTTTTAAATTTAGATAAACTTTAGGGATGAATTATATTGTGATATATGTATGCACCCATTATAATGTATATATATTGTTCATGCATGGAAGGCCGTGGTGATCGGTAAGGATCTTAAAATAAAAATTATATATTTTATATGCATGGGAGGCCATGGTGATCGCCCGGGGTTTAATTTTTTATATATATATTATTGTCATTTGTGTTATTGGTTGTATACCGTCGGATGTTGGCGTGGGTTACGGCGCCGGCCGGGATGTGTTGTCCCTCCAATAGCGGGTTTTCAATTTTTTTTAAAACTGTGATAGGATGTCATGTGGTTTTATTTAAATTTTAAAAATATTTTTAAAAAATATGACGGTGGTAATTGATTCTTTGGAACCTTGGTGAAGTGACGCGATTCATATTGTTTTAGAGAATCATTTATATATAGGTCACTCGTTTAAGAATTAATATCAAATAGAGAATTTTGAAACTAAGTTTTGAATTATTCCAATATTCCTTAGACCCGTTTGAGATTTAGTATCAAATATAGAGTTTGATACTAAATTTCGAATTGTCCCATTTTTGGACAGTTTGAGAATGTGACTTGTACTGTGGTTATCTTATGTGTATGTTTTTTTTTTTTAGTTTTGAAATTTCGGTTTTGCATATCTATAATTTTTCTCGGGTGCACTGGAATATACGTGTACTACGAGAACTGAGGGGTGATGCTGCCGAAATTTTGAATCTAACAAAAATGCATATTTTACGATAATACATACTACTAAATGTCACGTTTTTTAATGGGATAGAAGCTGTAATGCCCCAATTTCACTTTAGTCAAAATAGGATTTATATTTAAGAAAAATATGACGAAACCTTCACATCACAATAAATGTCAAAACTTTTAAACTTTACGCAGCGGACATATTCATAGTATAAATAACCAAATCACCATCAAAGGAAATTTATAATTAAAAACGCGTCTTTATGTCTAATTCAACCTTTATTTAAAACAATGAAATAAGTTTAGAAACACAAAACCAACATCAAAAGTTTTATTCCTCTACTCGTCTCCCATCCGATCGACATCTTCGTTCGTACCTGAAAAAAATATTGTTGATTTGGGATGACCTCAACGTACTTAATAGTTACACCGACTTAACCCATGCAAAATCATACAACTTAGAAATAGTACAATTGACCATATAATTCATAGTTTTATCGTAGAAATAAGTTGACTACAACTAAAACGCTCCGGGATATACCCGATGACCCTTTTTCCCGATCACAGACACATTTGGTCTCTGGTTTWAATTCGTGGTTATAGCACGTCGGGATAAACCCGATGACCCTTTTCCCCGATCACAGACACATTTGGTTTACGACTATATTAATTTTTGGAAACATAGAATTGCATGATATACATAGCACATAAATTTGAGTAGATAAAATTTAATATAGGCAAGTAAGTGGTCCCTACCTCGTAAAAATTATCATGGAAATTCGATTTGAATGCAAGTGGTTGAATCCTAACTCCCCTTATTGCTCGTAACCTAAAAAATTAGAAAATATGTTTAATTAGTATTTTTAATATTTAAAATCCATGATAATAATAATAATAATAATAATAATGATAATAATAATAATAATAATAATAATAATATTAATAATAATAATAATAAAACTGGACTGGGTTGCTGTTTTATAAAAGTTTATGGGGCTGGATTGAGGTTTTTGGCAAGTTGAGGGTTGAATTTAGGCTCATTGGTAAGCTGTGGGTTTAAACGAAAGGGTGGCTAAAGGACGGGGGTCAATCGAAAAGGGGATAAACGTTCTGGGGTCAATCTAAAAATTTTGAAAAGTGGTCTGGGTATAAAAAGGATAGAACCCAGCCCATTGAGGCTTGAAACCCGTCTGTTTCCCCTTTTCCTCCTCCAAAACAAGAAATTCAGAAATCGGCCGGTACAGTGGAACTCCTCCTTCCTCGATAATCACCGGCGGGTGAAGGGGCTGCTGGATTAGCGGTGTCTTCTGGCGACAACACCTCACAATGGGGCCAAGTTCGATCTAAGGGTGCAAAGCCTTCTCCGAACCCTCGAGACTTGACAGCGCCGGCCTGCGGAGAGAAAAACGGCGAGCGGCGTAGGTTGCAGCGTGGATGCGGTGGTCTCCTCCGGTGACGAACCACGACGGCTTCGGCTGGATTTTCCTCCCAATTTCGAGGTCGGCGATGGCAATTGCTCCTTCGGTCGTCGGCGAAAACAAACACACAGCAGCGGCGAGCAAATCGGCGGTGAAGGCGCCGACAATTCGGGCGGTGGGGTTTGCAGGTGAGGCGACTCGAATGGTTTGCGTGGGGACGTTGGGTGGCGATTCGTTCGGTGGTTGTAAGATCGGCAGTTGGGATGGCGATGATTTGGATTGAGCCAATTCGTCGAGGCTGAATCGGACGACGGGCGGTGTTGAAATCGTGGGGCCTCTGGGTGGTGATTTTGATGGATTGGCAGTTTGGGGTTTGGCGATCCGAATGGTTCGACGTGGGGGTTGTTGGGTCCCGGGTTTGAATCGGGTGTGGAGGTGTTGATCGTGAGGATGCATCCGGTGGTTGGCTGGAAAAGCATTTGGGATTTGGAGACTCGTTTCAGCATAGTCGGGCTGAGGGTTTGAGTAAAACGATGGCTTGTCTTGGTGTCGTTGTGGCAGGCGTGAAGATGGTGGCGATCCGGTGGTGATTTTGGCTGGGTTGTAAGGTTGGAAATCGGCAGCCGTAAAGTTGGATTAAGAAAATATGTTAATGTTCTTGAGAAAAATCAGAAAAAGCAAGGAGTTTACCTACAGCGGCTGTATAAGCAGAATTGTGAAAAAAAAAAACTGAAAATGTCTTGGATTTGTTTATAAACCAAAGATAATTTTAATTTTGGAAAGTTAGGGCTGAGGTTTAGTGAACTCGGGCTTTCTTCTTCTCTTCTTCAGTTAATACCTAGTTCATCGCTTTTTGACTCTTCTAAATCCACGATCATCGACCGAATCGACGTTTTTCATGATTGAGAGGGTCGTTTAATTGGAAGTCGACATCCTCCAATTGTATTGCAGGAAATGTTTCTACAACAACTTCTTGTAATGACTATTTTTCCAGGCACGCGAGGCTCGATATAATCCACCGTTGCTAGAGATTTAATTTTACAAATTGCCCACGAATCTAGTTTGTCTCGCTTCGAACTCGGATACGAATTGTAGTGGAACTTGAGTCGCTTGGGAGGCGAGTACGAATGGCTCGTATCGAGTGAATCTACATTTATGATTTATATCAACGAGCTTGTATTGAGGTTGAATCTTCGTGTCGGCTGGAGTTGGATCAAACCACTCACATTTGAACAAGAGCGTGCTTTCGGTCGTTTGAAGTCCGTGATACTCCAATTTAATCACTTCTAAAAGACGACCGTAATAATATATATAATTTATACGAAACTATCTACAACCGGCCATGAACGCCGGATTTAGAAATTCGGCAATATTCCGTTTGTACATCCAACTACGATCAGGCAACCATCCTAAGATTTTTGAGGGTTATTCGTGATTCTAGAGTCAATGGGCGTAAAAGAACATGGCTAAATTTCGGCAACATTACGAGATGAATGAGTAATTCGAGTTATAATTGGTAAGGCTTCTGTAACATCCATACATCCAATGCATATTTTTATTCATTTATTTAATTATCATCTTGCATTAAAAATATAATCCTAGTACCAAGCTCGTCACCACAAAAGAATTTCTATTTTTTTTAGTTCTAAATAATCTACGAATTCTGTTTAATCGAATTAACAATTCGGTTACCAAACAAATTATATATATATATATATATATATATATATATATATATATATATATATATATTTCGATTTCTAAAACTATGATTTATTTAATATTTAAATTAATTATTTATTTAAAAATACATTTGAGTCATCTAAGAAATTACTTCGATTTAAAAATTTTAATTCATCAATTGGGTTGTTCACGGAATTATTTAGTTTTAAACTTATGTCGTCTAATAGATCGACTCTTTTCGGACTTTAAAAACGAGCCCAATGACAAGCTACGAAGATGAGTCTGAAAGTTAGGCGTTGAGGTTCGAAGGACTTTATGAGTGTTAATAAATAATCTGAACAATCACACACACACCACACACAGACACACACAGACAACACACACACACACACACACACCACACACACACACATATATAGTATATATATATATATATATATATATATATATATATATATATATATATATATTATATATTTATTTATTAATAAAACCGTGTGTTGTATGTTAGATGCCCTGGCAGGGGTCCGCCATAATTGTCAGATTTCTCTCGGCTCATCGTCCTCGGGGACCCCATGAGGATGACAATGATGTCCGCTGACCTGATAGACTTCGATGATACTGTTCCACCTACCACGTCTGATGAGGCGGGGAGGACGCCCGGTACAGAGGTTAGGAATACAGGGATCGAGGTATTCGTGCTCGAAAATAGGTAAGTAACATTTTAATCAATTTTTTTATGTGTTCAATATATAATTTAATTATTTTACATATATTGAAATAAATTTATTAATTTTTAGGTTACGAAGACCGTCGAAGGAATTGCCGACCTATTTGAGGACTATACACGAGTCTCGTATCCACCCAGTAGGGTGGATATTCGAGCACATCCCGGACAGCCATCGTTAGACGTGGTGGCCTCATTTTAGGGTAACTTTCTTTCTTTATTTATTTTTTGTTAAGTAAATTATTTAACTATTTTGTTTAATTGTATTTCTTTTGTAGGGGTTGTTGTGGTGGGACAAATGTATATACAATGAGAATGCTATCAAGACGATATTCTATATACCAACGCGGGATTCTTATAAGAGTCGTATATACGAGTGGAAGAAGGCGTATCGATTGGAGGGGATGATACCTTCCTGCGTAGGGGATACGAATGGAATATATTGATGATGGAGTTTCAGAAGCCTGAGGAGGTAGAGAAGTTTGAGAAGTCCAGGCGCAACAAATTGAGCGAGCCCGGAAGCCCTTCGACTGGTATAGCGAAGCACCGAGGCGGGTCTATGCTGTCAAATCAACAAGCCACCGAAATTGTAAGTTGATAATAATATTATATTTTAAGTAATTAATTATAATATTGAACATGTATAATTTTATATTTTAATTAATTCATATATTATTATAAATGTATCTTTATATACAGGCTGCTCGGATGGGTACGCATCCCAGTAACTACGACCTTCTCCCGGAGTATCATCGAAGTCCCGATGATACATTTACGAATCCCAAAGCCCATAGGATAGCTGTAAGTTTCACTGGTACAAAAACAGGATTCAAGATCAGGGATTTAAGAACGCCTCAGGAGGCGACGTTCTTAAATGTCAGGCGGTGGCATTTTTGTAATAAAAGTGTCACATACGAGAACGTCTTTTTCAAAGACGTTCTGGTATACTGGATATCCAGTACAAAAACAGGATTCAAGAACAGGGATTTAAGAACGCCTCAGGAGGCGGCGTTCTTAAATGTCAGGCGGTGGCATTTTTGTAATAAAAGTGTCACATACGAGAACGTCTTTTTCAAAGACGTTCTGGTATACTGGATATCCAGAACGTCCTTAAAAAGACGTTTTGGTATATTAGATATCAGAACGTCGTTAAAAATGACGTTTTCGTATGTTAAATATCGAAAACGTCTTTAAATATGACGTTCTCGTATGTTAAATATCAAAAATGTCATTAAAAACGCCGTTCTGGAAAGTATTATTCAGAACGCCTTGAAAAAGACGTTCTCATATGTCATATTATTTATGTATAAAAAATTAACCTTAAAAAAAACTCTACCCTCTCGTCCCCGTCTGTTTGCAGCCTCCTCTCATTCGAGAATCCCCTTCAACACAAAAACCCTCCCGTCCCCTTGAAGATATAAATCCACCTCTACTCCTCCGATGTAAAAACTAAAAAAGACTCAAAAACTTCGATAATTAAAAGAAAATGGCTTCAATCAGGCCCACAACTCGCTACACATCTGAACAGTTCCACGACCCGTCCCGTCGGCCAAATTCTCCACGTCACGTGCTATGGCCCACAAAAAATGATGCTCCTGTTGCGATAAATTGTACTCCAATACAATTTACCACAGCTAGATATTCAAGCTAGACTTGCGGAAATGCTCGAATAATATGAACCGCGCATACACTTGTTTRTAGCAAAAAAAAAAAATAACAGAACACACGATATTACGARGTTCGACAACTAATGTCTACGTCCTCGGGCTCAACAACACACTCTTTTTATTACTTGGAGAAATGATTACAAGTTACACACACTTGAAACCCGAACAAGCTCGACTTTGTTCTAACTCACGCTTTAGTGATAAACTCTATTGTGTTGGAATAATGCAATGATCAACACTTTGATCACCCTTTTATAGTTGCCAATTCATGGCATGTTCATTGAACACATCTATAATCTCTTGGCTCTTCATATTCACCGGAAGTCAAAGAAACACTTGTCTCCCCAACTTCATGTATCCAAAGAAGGTAAAGAGTCTTTCAACATTTTCTCAACAGCTCCTAACATTAATTTCACCTCCATGGTCGAGATTGGTGTAAAGTTTGAAGACCTGCAGGAATCCCCACCGGGGGCCGAAATTCGTGGTCGCCGCCGATCTCGTGGCGGCGGACTTGAAGAAGAACGCGAAGAAGAGCTCTAGGCTGAGTGGGCTCCACAAGAAGCTATTCAAAGGGCCGACTGGGTCGGGGCGGGGTGAAAAGGGCCGCCATCCAGATCCGCCCACCATCCGGCAGATTCTAAGGCCTCCTCAGCTATGCTTTTTTTTGCCCACCATCCTCCGTCTGTGCACGAGTTGCAGAGGATATTTACTCAGCTATGCTTTTTTTTTGCCGATTAGGGTATTGCAGAGGAATGGAGAAATCTCAATTCCTCGAGAGACTAACAAAGAAGAATTACGAGGTAATTGTTTATGACGAGAATTGTCTGTTTCAGTTCTTAATCAAGTTATTTGTGTAGGAAACGAAGTCCGCATCTGGTGTTGCTGAATCAAAGGGGTTTTCATTAGAAAGGTTTTGGTATGTGCAATTTTGTTTTTTTTCTTTGTTTTTTTTATCTTTTGGGTGAATTTCCAGTGTTTACGCAGTTCATATTTAATTGACACTTTTTCTTTAACCAGTTGGTATGAGATGAATTAATCCTTTTAAGAAAATGATTTTTTGATGTAGTACTGCATTCTCAATATGATATATATCATTTTTCTATGATGTTATTGCTCTTTTTTTTTTCCACATGTAGTTCTGGAGTGGACAATCCCATAGGTTGCTACCATGCGGCAATACAGGTAACATTTATTAATAAAAATGTGTCCTTTTAACCATGATATAATTCATAGTTATAATCACCCAATGTCTGCTTTCAACATTGCTATGAAACTGAAATTAACTTGTTATGCATCTCGGATTGTTTGGTAATGGAAAAAATGTAAAGTAGCTCATTATGGATGTTGAGTTTACGAATGAGCTGGTTGCGTGTTTCTTACACCTACTGTTATTTAAGTCAACTCATTTTGTTTGCGTGCTCATTATATGTGCAGGAATTGATTGTTATTGATGATCTCTTGTCAGCTTTGGTTGGGATCGAAGGACGGTATATTTCAATACGAAGAGTCCACGGGAAGGATGATAGTGCGAACTTCCCAGTCGATACGTCTATGGATCAGGTAAGATATCTCATTCGTTGCTTGTTTTTCAATCTAGATCTGATGAATGTCTTTCACTTTCCAAATGACCATTTTATCATTTGTTGGTCCGGAAAATTCTGTTAACCTATTTATATTATTCTACTCATTTTCAGGAATCTGCTAAACGAATTTTCCTCTGTGCGAGAGCTACTTACTAATTAATCAATTTGTTGAGTCAAGGTCCCACTTCAAAAGTGGTCTTGTCAATCACGCCTTTGCAGTTGCACTTATAATACTGCTACTTGTAGGTTCCTCTCTCTCTGTTTTTCAAAATTTTCAATCCTTTATATCTGCCAAGAAAAAGAAAGAATGATATATGTTTTCTCTACTTGGTTTGAATGTGGGCCTTGTTTAATACATTTTTTTCTCGAACCGATGTAGCTTAGTTTATTTCTCTCTTATAGTCCTCAGTTAGTGTGAAATATTATTACGAAAAGAGAAATAATATTCTAAGTAAATGACCATTCTAGGATTACCAAGCCATGGGGGCTCAACTTAAACATCAATTTCGTTTGGGAAAGCTTTCTATTCAAGGATTACGGTTTTATTGCCAGGTTTGACTGATAAAACCTAACTTATTTGTGTTGTTGCACTTTAGTATCTGTGTTATACCAACTTGTTTTCATCCCTTTTTACAGCTAATGATGGGGTCAATGAAAGCCTTATATATATTGATAAAGAAAGCTTCAGCTGCTAATTTTATAGGCTCTGCTGTTCTTAACCTCTTGCAAAGCCAAGTATGTCACTTCAGCACCATAGTTTTGTTGAAATTTTTAGTCAGGCGAAATGATATAAATTTTGTAGCTTACCCTGACAATCATATTTGTGTAACAATTCCAGGCCAAGGCCATAGCAAAAGACCATGTAGTGAGGTCCTTGTTGGAAAAGATGTCGCAATCTGCAAACCAAGCATATCTTGGAATATTAGAGAGGTATTATTGCAGTTTCTTTAGTAGTTTAATGATATCAGGGTGGCCATACCCATAATGATAGACGAAACTTTTAGTTTTAGCAAATAAAGAAATCAGCTTGTGATAGAAAACCAGGAAAAATGCATTCAGCATTTGACAAGGCTGCTTACTGGGCCAGTATATTTATATATTTTATTAAAATTCACATCACCTATTAGAAATCACTTATGTTGATTGATTAACTTGTATTCGAAGTGTTTAGATTCTTAGAACTCAGATTTTAAAGGCCTTTTAAATTATCTCCTTCAGAGTACTGGCGTTTTAACTATACATGTATAACTTTGTGGAACAAACTCTTGTTAATTTGTACATGTGGAATGTATTTGGAAAGTCAATCAAGCTTGGCATTATTGAGGATGCAACTAACAGAAACCGCCTGGCTAAACTTCTTCGTTTTGAGACGTATGCAAATTTTCAAATAATATGTAAAATATGATGCAATTTAGAAATGACTTATTGTTAACTAATACTTTTGTCGTGTATCATTTTTGCAGATCTAAATCAGATGGTAAGTTAACTTCCATGGATCAATAGATCTCAAGAATGAAGTCTGGACAGAAAGACATCTTTTAGTGTTTTCAAATGCTGATTTCTGATGATTCTGTATAATTTAATTCAGAATCTTAAATTATAAGATGATTCGACTTCTTACATGAAAGTAAAATTACTTTTGCAACATGTTGAAAATTTGTAAGTTAAACTAGCTAAAAACTTCTGATTCTCGACTATTTTCCTCATCTACTATTATTAAATTCAATTATAAATTGTTTTTGTTAACTAATTTCAGAAAACTAATAGAAATTCTATAGTGTGTATCCTTGTAATTAAATGTGTTTTTTTTTTTTGCTATGAATGTGTTATAACCTGTTTACTATATCCATCTTGTTGTTTTTCCAATTCAAAAATTATAGATATCGACTATTGTGCAGGAATTACTGTTGCTTATTCTGCTCCTGGCAAGACATGGATGCTTGAAGGTGGTTGAGAACAATTACTGCATTTCTAGAAGAGGTATGTTATACCTGTTCTTGCTTGTATATGTGGGTTCCTCTTGATTGAATTTGAATGTCGAAGTTAGTGCCTGGMATATGTGTTGAGACTTGAGACTTTGTGTGTGGTGCTATTTATGAAGTAATAGAGGATAACTGAATTCTTTTTGGMCTACACTACAGCTAATCTGGAAAATGATCTCAATAAATGGTAGGTAACCTTCTACATATCGTTGTATTAATCTACAAACCTAAAGTAATCAACAGAAGTATACCTGACCATAAAATCTTGTAAGATGAAACTTGAAATGCATTAAAATTATGTTTGTTCTCAATGCTGTAGGAGTGATTTATTTCTTAATTAGATGTTGGGTTGTTAGAAAAATAATAGGATTTTCTGAAACAGCACACATTTGAAGCTTTATGTGTTATAAATGAATGTCTGTGTGTGTCTTGAATTGATACAAGAGATGGCAATTAATAGATTAAGGGAGTGTCCATGTCTGTTTTATTTGTACTGATTCTACGTTTGAGACTGGCTGTAGATTTTGTGAGTTTTGTCATTATTTTTTTTCCTTTTCTTTCTTTCAATTTGTTTATATATGGAAATTTTCACTTATTTTCTCTTGCTCTTGGATTATAAGGAATGGGTTTTTATTTTTGCACAGTTGCTTAGTTAAGTTTCGGAAAAAAATATTTTTTTTGGTAATTCATTTTTGAAGCAGCACCTACACAAGCATATATATATTTCAGTTGTTTTGTGTTTCTGATAATGTCATCTCATTGTCTTTTTCATTCCTAAAACCCTCTGCTAAAACCATCCTCTGAAAACCACTTCATATATTTACATATATGCATAACATTCTATATTTATTTAGCACCTCTAGCTAGGAATTATGAATCTGGTACGAACTTCTTCACGCTCAATTTTCATTTTCTCAATTTTGTTCGTTTTTTTTTGTTGTTGTTTATTTTTACTTTGATGAAGGTCGTTTCACTTGATCAGTTGTGATGCGCAATCTGTTATTGATGAAAATAATTGAAATTGCTGACATTTAATTTCTAGGTCTTGTTTTTAAATTTTTTATTTTTTTCCCATCCGAATCTCTTACTTTTAGATAATATGAAGAGATTACTTGTCGATTTATTTATTTTGCAACATTGTTCATCACAGCATAACATTTTCATGATTCTCTGCGCAATCTTTGCAGAATATTGTAAGCAGATAAACTTCTATCTTAGTTAATTACCTTGTGGTTATTACTTAATTTAGTTCTCCTGCAGGTAATTCAGCTTCGGAAAGCATGTAGTCACCCGTACCTTTTCCCAAGTATTGAGCCCAAACCATATCAGGAGGGTGAGCACCTGGTTCAGGTAGTCCGACTACTATTTCATTTTTTTTCCCTCGTACGTTGAAGCTTCTTTTATACCTCTTTTTATTTATTTTTTGTTTTTTATTTTTTAATTTCATCAGGCTAGTGGTAAACTTTAAATTTTAGATCAGCTACTTCAGAAATTGCACGAATCAGGGCATCAGGTTCTATTGTTTGCTCAGTTGACTCATATGCGTGATATATTACAGGTCAGGCAGTTCTTATCTTTTATGTATTTTATATTAGCCTGTTAAGTCTTATATGATATGTGTATATCATGCAGGACTTCTTAGAAATGAGGAAATTGAGCATTAAAAGTTTATAAATTGCATTTCAAGAACAAGAATTCTTTATTCATGGCTATCATTCATGATAAATTTGAAATTTTATTTTAAGTTAGGGAGAGAAGAAATATGCCGAAATTTTAAGAAAAATGAGACATAATGATTATCCTGTACTGATGATGACTATTGGGGCTTCTCCATAAGTCGGTTCTGAGAGGAAATATTAGGGAATATTTGTGAGAAAATCGGGGAAAAAAAGTTGTATAAAATTATTTATTTTTTTCACCTTTCTTTTCTTCTGTTTCACCCCTTTCTTGGCTTTTTATTGCATCTCTTTCTAAGTGATATGTTGAAAAAGTTTTGGAATTTAGTTTGATTGTTGTATGGACTGAAGTGTAACTTTTCTTGATTTATAGAGCTTGAAGGTGGTGGTGATTTTGCTAATTTTAGGTATGTACACTCTCCCACACTGTTGTTCATTTAATTGCTCAAATGTGACTTGTACTATCTTAATGCAGAATAATTTCTTGTGTAGCTCTAAGATCAGTGGAGCATCATTTGAATCTGGAAAAGTTTTATGTTCTTGGAACTAATTGTGGTAACATTCATGTTTATCTCCGAAAACATAATATTTGTTAGTTATATCGTGGGCTACAGGCCATGGCATTTTTGTGCATTTTTGTTTGGTTTAACTTACACAATATATTAACAGCAAAAGCTCGGTATATGTGTAATTTTTGGTTCCCTTTTTCCTATCCTATTATCCATTGATTTTTTTCCCTTCATTATTTCTGTTATTCCCTTGTGTTTGTACAGATATATTATGGTAATTGTGTATTATTGTGATTAATGACATGTGTTATTTGATCTTTGGATTATATAGATGAAATGTGTTTTGTGAATTAAATAGCTAATAAAATTGTATGAGTCTGGGATGGAATTTGATGTATTTGTTGGCACCTGCTTTCATTTATTTTTATTTTATTTTTTTACTACTTTCTAGAACGGTTATTCAAAAACCCGTTCTGGAAAGTGTACTTTCTAGAACGCCTGTTTTTAGAGGCGTTCTGGAAAGTATACTTTCAAGAACGTCTTAAAAATGACGTTCTGGAACGTATACTTTTCCAGAATGCCTATTTTTAGAGGCGTTCTCGAATGTATACGTTCCAGAACGTCTTAAAAAAGGACATTCTAGAGTATACTTTCTAGAACGTCTTAAAAAAGGACGTTCTGGAAAGTTATTTTCCAGAACGGGGAAACCGGTAAAAACGACTTTCTAGAACGGCTGAAATATTTTTCAGAACGTCTCTGAAAACCGTTCTAGAAAGTCTGACAATCAAGAACGCCTCAGCAGGGCGTTCTTGATTGTCAGACTTTCAAGAACAGCTCCATACAGAACGCCTCAGCAGGGCGTTCTTGATTTGCAGAAACAGGCGTTCTTAAAAGCTGTTTCTGCACTAGTGTTTATATATTATATATAACTGAGTTATTTAGTTTAAAATCTGTTAAAAGTTATTTATTAATAGTAGCTGAAAATTTTTATATCAAGAGGACTATGAGAGGGCTTTGGAGCGGAGGCGTGCTCCGTCGTCTGATGATAGCGGCACTCAGGTAGACCCGCACGAGGTCTATCTATAGGTTGTCGGGAATAAGAAGGGTCGACGCTATGGACTTGGATGCTTCAGGAAGGCTCAAAAGGGCAGTACTTCTTACACCTCCATCGCCGATGTTCGTCAGTTTCAGATGCAACTCCAGTCCCAGCAGACACAACTTGAGCTAGCCAACCAGGAGATTCAGCGGATCTGCGAGGAGAAGGAGTGTTCCTAATTGGCGCTCCATCAGCAGATTGATGCCGCTGTTGCCCTGGCCATGTCTCGTTGACCTCCTACTCAGCCTCCTACTGATCCGACATTCGATGATGATAATAATTAGATGGATGGAGAATTCAGATTTTTTTTATAGCTTGGAATATTTGAATAATTTGTTTTGATTTTGAAATATTGTATAATTTGTTTTGATTTTGGAATATTGGATAATTAGTTTTGGATTATCTAAAATTTTATTTATTTATTGTTTTTTTAATTTAATTATTAATTAATATATCAGAAAATTTTATAATATTTTAAATTCCTTACTGACGGGGGGAGCCGTCAGTATATTTTGTGGTTCACTGACGGCCACTTAACCGCTAGCAATCCTGACGGCCCTTGACCGCTATGAATACTGACGGCCAACCCCGTCAGGATGTAAGCTCCGCCAGGAGTACTGACGGCCATTTCCTAACGTTCCTGGCCGTCACGAAAGTCGTCACGAATACTGACGGGGACATTTACCCGTCAGGATACTATAATACTGACCACGAGAATGCTGACGGCCAATATCCATCAGGAGGCCGTCAGTATTCTATATACTGGCGGCTTCCTAACGGATATGGCCGTCAGCATAGCTGGACTTTTTTTAGTGTTTCTAATACGATGTCAAAATTATTTAATACTTTTATTTGTTCGTATTGTAGTATTTTATTTATTTTTATAATATTTATATATTTTCTACTTTCCATATCTTGCAAGAAATTCTCTATGACCACTTTCGTTATATTGAAATAAATTCTCTAAGAAATTCTCTATGTCGGGATGCTTCTTCTCCATGTGGTATTGAGCGTCTGATAGCCTCTATTATTTTTAGAACCAAAGGTGTAGTGACTCTTGCAATAATTGCATTGTGCCTGAGGTACACCTTCGACCTTTGTTTTTGTGAAATGTAATTGAAAGATGGGGGATTGATATTCCTTCGATTTTGATTGAGGGTGGCATCACCAGCCATCTTCATCCAAATTGACGTCGATCGACGGTTCAGATTCATCGGAGGTGGGTAAATTCTCATTGAAATTGGTTTGACTATACTCGCCGAAATTGATTTTATTATATAAGTTTTGAACTTCTTTCGGAGTCATCTCATAAGGAACATAATCTCCAGCAACAGTCGAAGGTTCTCGTCGAGATCCTCGACATCCATCTCGGCCTCGACCTTAATGAGACTCTTGAATAGTATTAGTATTAATATTACGATAAGAGCTTGCCATAATAATATTATAAAAGAAAATTAAGTAAAATGTGATTATGAGAAGAAGAAGATTATTGATAATATTTTTTTGCACAAATTAAAAACTTCAAACTTGGAAATAAGAGAAGAAGAAGAATATTAGAGATTAATTGGTGTGAGGATTAGTGTTGGAGAGGGTGGTATTCATAGGTGTAGGAATTTATTAAAAAAAAATTTTCAAAAAATTAGCCTTTGTGAACCGCCCGTTTCGGTTAACTGGTAGTTAAATCCCCAACGACTAGTCTTTTTGATGTTTAATTTCAAACGACTATTTGATCTGAGCTGTTGATTTCAAACGGTCAAATACTGATTTTAATCGGCGGTTAAACCGCCGTCTAATTTCTTATTTTATTTTTTTCCAGTTAACTTGCAGTTTGGGTTTTCCGAAATCTGTAACCGAAATCGAACCGCCAATACTTGACTTATGATTTTAATTTTAACCGAAACTAGCGATCAACAGTTAACCGTAACCGTTGACCGGTTAAAACCAGTGGTTTAACCGCCTCACCATAACCTCTAGTGACATTTCTAGATGTAGCCGGTAAAAATGGAATGCACCAAGATTGGATCATTCGATTCTACAACACCCATCAAATCATAACTAGAGCAACCAGGTACCATCTTCAATAAAATAATTAGTTTGCATCAAGTAAAGCAAACAGAGAAAAAAAGAAAATGAGCAGAAATAAATTTTGAATTATCTTGATGTACTTTATATCACATGGTTGATAATGAATAGAGAAACAAGGAGGTTACGTAAAACCCCAAAGCAAACAGAGAAAATAAGAAAAAAAGCAGAAATAAATTTTGAATTATCTTGTTGTATGATAAAACCAAAAAGATTGGTTACCAAGAATAGGAGGTACTAACCTCAAATCTGAGATCAGAGACCTGAACGGCTTCTAATTGCGTCACAACGACCTGATAAGTCCCCAAAAAGCCTCCTGGAGACCTAGTCGATCCTGCAAAATAAAACCTTCAGCCAAGGCGGTGGACGGCCCCGACAAAGGTCCTCCGATGCTTAAGTCAGATAGTGCGAGAGATATTTTCGAGAGCTGAAACCACGATAAAACAACTTAAAAATAAAGAGGGGTGTGCACCCCTTTTATAGAGATAAGAGAAGTCCTCCCCAAGCAAGGGTTTCCTTTTCCCACCGCAATTCCATAAATACCGTGACCGACTTAGAATTAGAATTTCTCCTCTATGCTAAGTTCCCATAAATAGCGGATCTCTTGCTTAAATTACCAGAATAGGCCCGTGCCTGTGATTCTTTCTATACAGTCCGCAGGGACCCCACAATACCATCCATATTAGCCCATTCGGGCTTAATAATATTGAAGCCCATGATCGAGCTATCAGACAGCGCCCAACTAATAAAAGCATTAGAGGTCGCGACTCTATATGAGAACTCATCCTCATACTCCAGGTCGCTACTCTACAAACCAGCTCGCCCACCTCTCAGAAGAAATGATCCTTCAAAGAAATGAGGTCGCTTACCACAAATACCAACATATATCACGCATGAATATTTAGTTCCATATCAGCTAGTCCTCCATATTCTGACTGATTGAGGTACGAAATCAGGTAGAATATGTAAAATTGGTAAGAGAACACAACCACTTAAAAACACATAAAAAACAATCATAATTCATAAATAAATTACCCTGCCAGCTTACCATACCATAATCCAGGATAACCCAGCGCTGCATACCGAGCCATAGGATCAATCCACAAAAGTCTATAAAATCGCGACCTCCCATAGATCAGCCCGCTGAGCTCGCTCAACTTCCAAGAAGAATGCTCCTCCAGGAAGAAGAGGTCGCCTATGAGTCCCCAGATTCCATATCTATCGACTTAACACCCCAATCGACCTAAAACCATAAAAACCTCCATCCGCGACCTCCAGTCGTACTTGGGCACAACAACCCAAGAAAATGTAATCATATGCATCTCCAAAAGTCAAAACACGCTTCCCTTTACCTATCACATCCCCTTAAAGATTCATTAAATGCAACCTGACAGAGTGTCAAACACGTGCCTCCTCCCCATTTTCTCGTAGTATAATAAACGCTGTGGGCCTAAAATAAAAGGCCCAAACAATTCCTGCAAACCCTACCAACTTCCTTCTCCAACACGTCCCATCAACTTTTTCACGCCGCCCAACAGACAAAAACCCTTTCATCTCCCCCTATCTATCACTTTTACCAAAAACATACGCAAAGTCGCCATTTTTGCTCTGTGAAGAAGCTCGCAATTGCTCTGACTTCCGAAAAATCACCAGCAATACATCGCTCATCACCGACCTCCACGACAACAAAACAGTGTAAGTCCCCTAAATCTTCCATTTCATTCATTAATTTCAATTTAATGTCGTATATGTGTAGCATTTGCTGAGTGTTGTTGTGTTTTTCTGTTTGTTTTTCACCTGTAATTTCCAATTCATGATGAAATTAGCCTCTTACAACCCTGATTCCCAAAATCCCGACCTTTCTCCCGATTCCAACCCCACTGAAAACCCTTACATTTTTTAAAGAAGACGAAACCAACCATCTTCCCCTCCCCCGGCCTTCATGATGAGCCAGAAGGCGATGTGAGTTGGTCCGAACTAGAAGCCCAAACTAGGGCTTACTCTGATGACCAAGCCCTACTAGAAAACATACCAGAAGACCCATCTCCTGCCCTTTTGACTATCGTGAATATACCAGATGGCATTCCCTTAACCAAACATAATAACCCACCCCCTTGCGAGCACTTTTTAGAAAACTTAGTAACCGTAGCACCTTCCGTAGATGTTGCCGATCTACTTCCATCACCCCTAACAACCAGAGTAGTAAAGGATAACTATTGGCTACTCCCTGACTCAGAAAAACTTGAAGAATTCCAACAAACCCTCAACCTCCCTGAAACCGCCAAAATGGTTTTACCCGACAATCTACACTTAGACCCCATGAAACCTTCCCCAGATCACATTACCCTCTTCGACAAGATGCTTAGGTCGGGATTTAGATTCCCACCGCACCAATTTTACATCGAGACAGCTCGTTTGTACAAAGTCTCTATTTTACAATTAACCCCCAATTCCATGAAGTTTTGGCAGGATATATTATATTGTGTAAATATTAAAATACTCAACATGACCCAGGTTTTTTTCACTTTTGCTTTCAAGTAAAATATCAAAGACATTCTTTTTATCTTTCTGCTCGCACCGGCGAATCTCGGTTTTTAGTGAGTCCTCTAAATAAAGTTCCTGATTGGAGGAGAAATTTATTCTTCATACACAACACGGAGAGTTGGCCTTTCCTAACCGAACTACAATACCACACCCCGAAATAAACCAATCCCCCCGGTCCAAAACATTTTCCTGTCCTGTACAAACAATACTCTGACTAGCTTGCAGAATGGAGTAAGCGCCCATTTGACGTGGTGCGATTCACTAGCCGGTTCGAAATTTTCAAATTCGTGGGCATCGACTCTCGCTCTATCGACCAAGATCTTGCCATGACAAGATCGGAGTTCAGTAGGCTTCCTATGTTATATAATTTCACACCACCATCAATTATCACAAATTAATAATAACGCACAACTTTGTCATTGCAGTTGCATTCGTCAACAAGTGTGTTTCATCGAGCACTGAAGAAGTCACAACACAAACTGATCCACAGCCCGCCGTCACATCATCACCTCCTCCTGTCATCAACGGGGATGAGGTATTGAACCAAGCCTTCGGGACAGAGTCTGATCAGAAAACTGAGGACGACCTGGAAGAGGTGTAACTAGTGAATCGAACTTTTTCGCATTTAAAATAATGAAAAGCTCGTCCGCAAGAGAACGGAGCTATTGTAGGCGATAAGCTGACTCGAGTCGAATCACAAGGAAGACTAATCGGAATAGAGTTTGAGGTGTTTGATTTTATGAACATAGAAACGAAATTAAAAACTAAACTAAACACTCGATCGAATAGAGTTTGAGGTGTTCTAACATCTACGAGAAATAAAATAAAAAGCTTTTAAAACGATAAAGAAAAGCAAGGGTCTAGTGCATAAAATCGTCTCCACGATCGGGGTTGTCAGTCCCGATGTTTCTTAACAACCCTAAGCACTAGAACGATAAAATTAGCCTACAAGCATCATCATGATCAACTTCATAACAACAATGCAAGCATGATCACAATCAATAATAAAACAAACAACTAATCTAACAAGAACTAACAACGAACTATAAATCTCTAATCTTGCGTGAATTATAAGGTGGCATGAACCGAGGGATCTCTACATTATTTTGGACCTTTCCCCCTCGTCCCAGCAATCCAAATACGAAGAAACCACCGAGTTTTTATATAAAATTTCGAAAATAACCGCTCAAACTACTGGAGCGCCGATGGTGCGTCGATCGACGCGAGCTAGGCTGCACGCGTCGACCAGGCAATGCATCGATCGAAGGAGCTAGGATCGACTCTTCAGAAGCTTTGCGTCGATGGTTCATCGACGGTGCGTCGATCGAGGCGAGACAGACTGCACGCGTCGACCAGGCAGTGCGTCGATCGACAGAGATAGGATCGACGCAACATAATATTTGCGTCGATGGTGCGTCGACGGTGCGTCGGTCGACGCGAGCCAGGCTGCGGCAGCTAGTGTCAGCATGACTCGGACACTGGGTAACCCAGTGTCAGACTGGTACCCAGTGTCAGCAGAGCACATTGCTTATCCAATCTTCGTCTTCTCGAGCTATAACACCAAAATAAAGCAAAATTAGATTATATCATATAAAATAAAGTAAAAACACATTAAACACCAAACGAGACAAAAAACATCAAAAGGAAGAAAAATGATAAAAAGATAAACCTAAAACACGTAAAAGCACACAACACACGATGCAAAAATATACGAAAATCACATACAAATATGTACAAATCAATTCCCCCACACTTAGCTTTTTGCTTGTCCTCAAGCAAAATCTAATCTAGACGTAGACAAGGAAAAGCTAATTACTCGATGAATTAATTACTAATGCATCCATATGATTCAAGAAGTTAATACATTAGATCAACTAAAAACTCGACTAAAAGGACGACACGATAATGCTGAGATAAGAGATTTAGACTAGCTTCCGAACACCTAAAAGTAACGAGTTGACCTACATGTACGTCAACCATCCATGCCTCGGCCAAAGTCTATCCCTGCTCAAACCGCCAAATCGTCACCCGACTAGCCCAGTCATCTATACACCTCTTTAACAAAACAATCTAAGAAATAAAAATAAAAATAAGAACTCAACTTGTACAAGGTTTTCTCTTCTTGTACTTATTCTTTCTTTTTCTTTTCTTTTTTATTCTTTTTTTATTTTTCTTTTTCTTTTTTTTATTTTTCTTTTTTAATAATTTTTTTTTGAGTACCTAAAGAGATAAGGTACTAAACGAGCATAATTTACATAATTCACAAACGAGAGCTCATTGACTCCAATCTTATGTTGCTATGTGCAACTGATAACATCTTTTTAAATTCAACACAGGGAGTATTAACGTCTCCAAAATAAAAATAAAAATTACATAAAATCCTATAGAGTGTATCAGAAAACGGGGCTAGTTGAGAGTATTCGACCCTTAAGAACGAAACATGAATAGAAAAAGAGACAAGACACTTCATAGATTATTTACGCTTCATTCCCCATAATTACACTATTATTCGAACGGAAGTCTAAATATCCTAACCAAAGCATCTAACCACGTCACTTCGTCAAGGTTCCAGTCAATATCAATACACACAACTCAAATCAACCACAAGCAAGCATACAAAAATTTACTAACCAAACCAAGGACAAACCCCCCCACACTTAAACCATACAATGTCCACATTGTATAAAATGAAAAATTAAGCTAAGTATGGTAAAAGATAAGAGAAGGAGAGATACGTCCCTGAAATCGCGCTCGTGATGATGAGTTGAGCATCCAAGACCATCCAATGGGCTTCAAAGCCGAGGGGAACCTAAAACGAAAAAGAAAAAAAAAAACACACAAAAGCAAATAAAGTTAAAAGACTTGGGTTGCCTCCCAAGAAGCGCTTAATTTAACGTCTCTAGCTTGACGACGTCCACGTTCGATGTTATCCCGGGTCTAAAAAAATGACGATCGTGCCACTCCTTGGTATTCTCTAAAAGCAAGAATTGTCGATGATAATCACCAAGGCGGGCACAAAGAGCATGTCCCGAGATGCCGAACACTCTAACTAGCTTCGGAGGTCGGAAACGCGAGTAATCGATCACCACAAATATATCAAACGGCAATTGTAGCATGGGGTGATCAGACACTTTCTTGACTATCTCGTCAACCACCTCAACATCAAATTTCAATATATCTTCGGGTGGCCCAAAATGCGACTCAATAGTCTCACTCTCCTCCAACACTAGCACCATGACTCCACCTTTTTCACCAAGAACAAGAAGGCTCAAATTTCCAACATCCTCCGGGCACTCCAACGGCAACACCCCCACACTTGTATCTACGGTGTCATCAAAAATCGCAAGTGGGGCGATCTCAACCAACTCCTCGATCTCATCCGCTTTACAAATCTCTTCCGAACAAACATCCACGGTAGGCTCTACCACATCAAATAATGTCACCTCGTCAAAATGAGTTCGATCTACCTCAACTCAAGTTTCATCATTAGGAATAAGCACGTAGGCAATTAATCAAACAAAAGGCTTCATAAAATAAAATAAATAATAAAATTCAAGCCTTAATAAGCGCGTAGGAAATTAATCAACACTATCCACCATCCTATTATTTTTTTATCCCCTTTTATTCTTTTTATGGGGTCTCTTTCTCTTCTTTTATTTTTTTTATTTTCTTTTTTCTTAATTTTTTCGGATGGTGGTCCTTAAATACAAAAATTTCATAAATTCCTAATACAATTCCAAAAATAACCAGTAAAATAACGAACTCATACCCCACGCTTTTAATGGGTTGGTAGGGGTCAATTCAGTAACATCCCTCATGGCTAAAGGAAATGGATTATTTGACTATGATTGGCTCATTCGGAATTTATAGTGGCTAAAATTTATTAATATGGCCGGAATAGGGTTTTATACGTGCCTTAACCTCATTTTCAAAGTAAACTACACACAGCGGTATCAAAGAGATATCAAGACTGAAAATTATTCAAGCACATGCAATGATGATAATCACTCAGGCTACTCACAGGCTTGCATGAAAAAGTTTTGAATTGACGCTACTTTTAAGGTTTTGCGAAATCAATTGTGTCCAAGTAACATTTTACAATATATAAATAATAAATTGAAAAATTTTAATGCACTTATGCACGCTCAAAGAACTAAAACAAATAATCATACATAGTCAACTTCGATAGGCATGCCATACAAACACAATTAAACGTAGAAATAGCGATCAATCACGCTTACAAATTAATGCATTTCAAAACAAAGACATCAAATTTCACTTTAAATATAAACCATACTCAACCACCCCCCTCCCTAAAAACTTGGCAATCTCCTGATTGTCATAAATATTAAAGAAAATAAGAGTATGGGAAATAAGAAAACATCCCTGAAACTTCGATGGTCGAGTCTCTCCAAAAACGCTTTTGCAATTATCCTTCGTCTCAGACCGCGCGATGAATCGAACTTTTTCGCTTTAAAAATAATGAAAATATCGTCCGCAAGAGAACGGAGCTATTGTAGGCGATAAGGTGCCTCATGTCGAATCACAAGGAAGACTAATCGGAAACTATTTCGGTGTTCGATTTTACGTACGTAGAAACGAAAATAAAAAACTAGACTAGACTAAATTAAACACACGATCAAATTGAGTTTGAGGTTTTCTAACATCCACGAGCAATAAAATTAAAAGCTTTAAAACGATTAATAAAAACGAAGGTGAAGTGTGATTTGTACATATTTGTATGTGATTTTCGTGTGTTTTTGCATCGTATGTTATGTGCTTTTATGTGTTTTAAGTTTATCTTTTTATTATTTTTCTTCCTTTTTTATGTTTTTCGTTTCTTATGGTGTTTAATGTGTTTTTACTTTATTTTGTATGAAATAATCTAACTTTGTTTAATGTTAATATCCCAGGTTCTTATGGTGTTTAATGTTAATTAGATTATTTCATATAAAATAAAGTAAAAACACATTAAACACCAAACGAGATGAAAAACATTAAAAGGAAGAAAAACGATAAAAAGATAAAGCTAAACACCCTAAAAACACACAACATACGATGCAAAAAACATAAAAATCACATACAAATATGTACAAATCAATTCCCCAACACTTAGCTTTTTGCTTGTCCTCAAGCAAAATCTAATCTAGACGTAGATAAGGAAAAGCTAATTACCCGATGACTTAAGTACTAATGCATCCATATGATTCAAGAAGTTAATGCATTAGATCGACTAAAAACTCAACTAAAAGGACGTCACGATAACGTTGAGATAAGAGATTTAGACTAGCTTCCGAACACCTAAAAGTAACAAGTTGACCTCCATGTACGTCACCCATCCATGCCTCGGCCAAAGTCTATCCCTGCTCAAACCGTCAAATCGTCTCCCGACTAGCCCAGTCATCTATACACCTCTTTAACAAACAATCTAAAAAAACTAAAAATAAATGAAAATAAAAATAAGAACTCAACTTGTACAAGGTTTTCTCTTCTTGTACTTATATTTTTTTTCTTTTTCTCTTTTTTTTATCTTTTTCTTTCCTTTTTTTTCTTTTTTATGAGTACCCATAGAGATAAGGTACAAAACGAACATAATTTACAAAAATCAAAAGCGAGAGTTCATTGACTCCAATCTTACGTTGCTAAGTACAACTGATAACATTCTTCAATATCGCACGTGGAGTTTTAACGTCTCCAAAAAAAAATTAAAAAAAAATACATAAAGTCCTATAGAGGTTAACTGAAAACTGGGCTAGTAGAGAGTATTCGACTCTTAAGAACGAAACACGAATAGAACAGGGGACAAGACACTTCATAAACTATTTACACTTCATTCCCCATAATTACACTATTATTCGAACGAAAGTCTAAATATCCTAACCAAAGCATCTAACCACGTCACTTCGTCAAGGTTCCAATCAATATCAATACACACACGCTACCCTTGATCACCGCCTCAACGCCCTCAAAGTCATGAAAAAACGGATTTGGACTTAAAAGAGGGCAAACGAGCTCCTTCTCAACTATCTCATCAAACACCTCCTTCTCATGTTCGTACAAAGAATCAAGCGGCA
>BMAC01000244.1:728949-740998 GCA_014905375.1 Phtheirospermum japonicum
GCCGCAGCCTGGCTCGCGTCGACTGACGCACCGTCGACGTAAAGGTTCTGAAGCATCGATCCTAGGCCCGTCAGTCGATGCGCTGCAGCCTGGCTCGCGTCGATTGACGCACCGTCGATGCAAAGGTTTTGAAGCGTCGATCCTAAGCCCGTCAGTCGACGCACTAACTGTCGACGCGTGCAGCCTGGCTCGCATCGACTGACACACTGTCGACGCACCGTCGACGCTAGCTAGTGTCAGCATGACTCGGACACTGGGTAACCCAGTGTCAGACTGGTACCCAGTGTCAGCACAGCACATTGCTTATCCAATCTTCGTCTTCTAGAGCTATAACACCAAAATAAAATAAAATTAGATTATTTCATATAAAATAAAGTAAAAACACATTAAACACTAAACGAGATGAAAAACATTAAAAGGAAGAAAATGATAAAAAAGATAAACCTAAACACCCTAAAAACACACAACATACAATCACACAACATACAATGCAAAAACACATAAAAATCACATACAAATATGTACAAATCACGCGACTAGACTGTCCCGAGCAAACCTATAAAAATAAACAAAACAAACAAACAAAACATGATTGCGATCAATTGCTACGCTCAAGTGCCCGGTGGCACGTCTTTTTGGATTTGAAACGACCAGATTGCGGCCAACATCGTAAATAGCTGGGTTGCAGCTCATCCAAAGGTTGCCGGGTTATGGCTAACTTGGGTCGGATTGCGACCTCGATCGATGAAATCATCGTTATCCCTGATTGCTGCGGTAAGCGGTAGGTTCAGTGGTTGATTGTCAGCGTTAACGCCTCGAGTGGAACTAGCGGTAAGGCCTTGCGTTAGCGAGCTTCTGCTATATAACCGTTGTCCAGAATAAGCGATTTATCATATTGTCTGCACATAAATACACATATAAACGTACCACGGCAATTGACACAATATAAAAAGGCAGAAATAAAATAAAATAAAATAAAATAAAATAGAAACTAACTAATGCTTGGGTTGCCTCCCAAGAAGCGCAACAGTTAACGTCATATGCTCGACGCAATTGCTTGATCAATTCCTAGCTCGTAGTGGGTCCACGAGCTCCTTCTTACTTCTATCTTGACTCTTCATATATTTCTCGTAATAAGGCTTAAGTCGATGCTTGTGAACTTGGAATCCCGTCTTTGCATTCTCATCGTATAGAGTGGAGAATCCATACTCATCCACCTCCTTTATTAAAATCGGTCCACTCCATGCAACTTCAAAATTGGTTGGATCAAACTTACGATCGGAATAGTATAGCACTAGTTGACCAGCCTTGAACTTCTCGTTAAAAACTTCATTTGAATTCTTCTTCTTCGTTGTCCAATCCTTGCTATTAGCCTCGCCCTTTTTCTTCGTACGTTTAAAATTCTTGTAGGGGTCGAGGGAACCACTTCGTGAACGATTATGCGGTGGCTTCATCTCTTCTCTTGTCTCAAACCTCAAACGATCTCGTTGTGGTCTCAACTCCACTTTTGGCTCGTTTTTAGGCATGTTAAACTTCATGGGCAATCCATCATAAAATACCTCGACACTATCAAACTCTTTGATCATGCCAATGCTTAGGAGTTCATTCATGCAAGAATCCACTAAATCAACAGTAGAACATTCGTCTTTTATAAATGGTGCAGGAGTCTTGTGAATATCTTGAAGTGAAAACGTCACCGTTTTGCCTAAAACGGACATAGTCGCCCTTCCCTTGTTTACGTCGATCACCGTGCGCGTTGTAGACATGAATGGACGTCCTAATAAAATTGCATGCTCTCGATTCTCGCTTTGTACGTCACCAACGTCCATAATGACAAAATCGACTGGCACTACTAGCTTGTCCACTTGTACTAAGACATCCTCCACAATCCCCAAGGGTCGCCTTATCGTACTATCCGCCAATTATAATTTCATCGTTGTCGGCTTCAGCGGTCCTAGGTCAAACTCCTTGTAAATTGAGTAGGGCATCAAACTTATGCTAGCGCCAAGATCGAGCATTTCTCTTGCCGTTAGTCCATTCCCGAGAGAAATAGTTACGCAAAAACTCCCGGGATCCTTCTCTTTGGGTGGCAATGGTTTCTTAAATATATCACCAACATCTCTTATCAAAGCCACATGTTGACTCGTAGCCAAACGCCTTTCCCTTGATGCTAGATCCTTAAAAAACTTCACAAATGCTGGCATTGTCTTTATCACCTCTATCAGGGGAAGGTTAATATTGACATTTTTCAATAAATTATATAGCTCCACGAATCTCTTATTCTCCTTGGCCGGACGTAGGCGACTTGGAATGGCAACATGATCTTAAACAGTCAACTTCTTGGGTGGCGAATTTAAGGAATCGATGGGGTCTTCAGCTGCTGTCGGCCTCGAATTATTTGGATTTGAAGATTTATGCGTTAAATCAGCCGAATTGGTTGTATCTACTTGTGGTTGGGTTTCGGCCTCCCTCTTGTCTTCCTCCTTTTCTTGCTCGATGCCATGATCCACTACTTTTATGAATAGCCGAGGCGTGTTCTGTTTGGCTTGGAAAAGTGTTTTTCTCCTTCTTCAATGATGCCATGTCAGTTGCTAATTGTCTTACCATTATCTCCAATCTTCTTAGTCCTGACGAATTTTCAAGAGTGCTTTTGGCCATTTCAGCCATCATCGTTCTCAATTCTTTCATATCGTCTCGAGTTCCTTTCATTTCCCCCTGAACATGTGTGAGGCCGTCTCGGTTCCGAATAGTTTCGGCGACTTGGTTTTGCTGCCAGACTAAAAGTTGATCAGTTGACTGAACTGTATTAGGTGTTTGCCCTTGCACATGGAAATTATTCGGGGGCGGTGGTAGTGGTGATTGCATGTGTGGTGGTCTCTGCCCCGAATGTTGTTGATTCGAATAGTGCTGGATGACGTTGATGCCCCCTCGTTGTTCGTTGTTGAACGGGCACATATCGGCTAAATATTCGGGGGATCCGAATTGGTGACACATCGCATTAGTCTTCTTCGAAGAGGCCTTGCTTGCCAGCTCGGCCTTCCAAGCTGCCAATTTCTCCTCAAATATCTCTTCGCACTTTGATTTGACTAATTTGCCATAATTTAAGTCAGGATCAGGGATGGAAATCTCATTAACTTTCAATTTACGAGGCCGAGAGTTGGTTTCTCTAGATTTTTCACTCAGTTTCTACAATACTCGTTTTACCTCGCGGGCCATTAAATCACCAAAATCTCCTCCTCTTCTATTTCAACTTGGCTTTTCCCCATGGGCGACAAACCATCAAAGAAAATTTGATTAATTATCTCGGGGGAATAGCTATGATGGGGGCATGCTTGTAAAAGTGATTTGCAACGCTCCCATGTTTCATGAAATAATTCTCCCTCCACTTGTTCGAAGTTAGCAATCTACCTCCGAATTTACCCCGTTGCTTGTGCCGAATAGTATTAATTTAGGAACTTCTCGCTTATCATCTCCCAATCAGTTAATGACCTTGGTTCTTAGGACATTAACCATGTCTTCGCCTTGTCTTTCATGCTATGGGGGAAACAAATCATTTGCATCTCCTCCCGGTTTAGGCCATGACCTACAAATCTGCCTACTTCATCGATAAAGTAGTTCAAAAATGCTAAAGAGTCTTCGTGGGCATTTCCATGAAAAGTCGGATGTAAATTAATTTGATGCGGTTTAATCTCTACTTCCCTTGTAGTCGGGCCAAGAACAATAGCAGACCAATAAAGCACAACCTTCGGGCATGCCAAATCTCGTTGACGAGGCGCTCGATCTCCCTTTGGTTCCCTAAATCGGTCATTAGCTCTCTCATAGTGGTCGTCATGCGCGTAATGGTGCTCGCGCTCGTATCTCCTTCCGAAATTATTTTGCTCGTAACCATGATCTTGATTCTCCAACCAATCATTCACGTGCCCTTGATTGTTAGCATAACCGTTATGCTGCAGAAAATCTTCGTTCCTAATTGCCACGTTCTCGATGTTGAGTTGGCGAATAGCATTGTTGTTCATCTCTTCGTTGTGCCTCATATTCGCCATGTTGGGTTGGTGACCGATTACGTTTTGCTGCTAGTCGACTCCCTCGTTTCTCCCAGCATCTTGTCTCGCAATAATGGGGCGTGGTGGTGATCTTGGAGGTGAATCTCCATTTCGAATCGGATTTGCTCCTAACATAATGTCGGAAGCTTGATTGCAAGCGAAATCAGTTGCTGTTGAGGAATCGTCCTCGGGAAAAAAAACGGGCCTTGGTCTCGGTGGATATTATCAATGAATGGTACAAGGTCGCGTTGAAGTGATCGTCTTCCTTGCATAAACTCAACAATACATCAACGTACCAAATGGCAAAGACCAAGTAAAATAAAATAAAAATAAACTAATAAATCAAAAATAAAACAAAAAACATCTTTAATCCCTACTCGTTGCTTCCTCGGCAACAGCGCCAAAATTTTTTATACAAACTTTTGTGCACCCCTTCTTAATAAATCAATTTAAAAGCACGTCAGTTTGCTCGCAAGAGTACGAGGTACTTGTAGGGTGATAAGTTTGACTCGAGTCGTATCTCTCGAGGAAACAACTGTTCGGTCTTTCGGATGTTTTTCTCAATTTATGAACTAAAATAAAATACATATACATTTGGGGTTTTAAAAGATTTTGAATTGATCATTAAGAACTAAAGCAATAATTGAACTGAAAATAATTAAACTAAATACTTTAAGATAGATTATCAACTACGAGCTATAATTAAACTATCAATAATACGCAACCATAAATTAAACATAATTAACGAATCTAAGAGCATGAACATAAGAAATTACCACTACCCAATAAATCATAAGAATCTAAGATTAACGAATAACTAAGCATAAATCAACTCGCATAAATAAACTAAATTAAACCAATATCCAAATATGAAACGATTAAACTAATTAAACTAGAATTAACTAAGAGATTAACTAAGAATTAAACTAATAAATAAACTAGAAATTAACTACTAAATTAACTAAGAGTTTAGAAAACTTATTTTAACTACTAAAAGCAATGAAAAGCTCCAGCTATTCCGGAGTTGCACGTCGATCTAGGGCGAAGATTGAATCCCGAACGCGAATTCGATGTTTTTGATGCGTTATTCTTCGATCCTTGATCTCCATCTTCAAATCTCGTTATGAGATGTGGAATTATGTTTATTATCAGCTAAAATACCCTAGGAGGTCGTGTGTATTCTGAAAAACCAAAATAAGGAGGGTTTATATAGAAATTGCAAGTCTTGGCGCACAAGAAACCCTAAAATCCGAATTCTGGGCCATCGCGTCGACAGTGCGTCGACTGACGCGCGCTGGTGCTCGGTGTCGGTACTACCTGGGTGTGCGCATCGGCTGGGCGGGTGCGTCGACTGACGCAGCCTTGCATCGACGCTTCAGAAAGTTGCATCGACCTTGCGTCGACTGACGCTTCTTCAATCGACGCTTCAGAATGTTGCGTCGACTGACGCCCCTTCAATCTACGCTTTAGAATGTAGCGTCGGCAGTGCGTCGGCCTTGCGTCGACTGACGCGGATCATGGCTTGCGTCGAAGGAGCGTCGACGCTCGCGTCAGTCGACGCGACAGAGCATCTGTCTCAATTTCTCGATCTTTTTGCTACACGTTCACCGGAAAGTCCGTTCTCCTATTCTTGAACATCGAACTTCGTCTATTACGAGCTGAACTCTTCCAGTTACTTAGCTGTAAGGTTAAAAAAAACGAAATATCACCTATTTGCATCTATTATGATTAAAATACGGTAAAATAAGTCGGAACTATAAAAATACGGAATTAAGCTTAAATCATCCAACTTATACCAAAACCAAATAGAAAAACGAACTAAAAAGCTAATAAAAATAAGGACAAATCTACTCTAATCAACGTCACCCATCCATGCCTCGTCCAAAGTCTATCCTTGCTCAAACCGCCAAATCGTCACCCGACTAGCCCAGTCATCTATGCACCTCTTTAACAAAACAATCTAAGAAATAAAAATAAAAATAAGAACTCAACTTGTACAAGGTTTTCTCTTATTGTACTTATTCTTTCTTTTTCTTTTCTTTTTTCTTCTTTTTTTATTTTTCTTTTTATTTTTCTTTTTTTTAATAAACTTTTTTTTGAGTACCTAAAGAGATAAGGTACTAAATGAATATAATTTACATAATTCACAAACGAGAGCTCATTGACTCCAATCTTATGTTGCTATGTGCAACTGATAACATCTTTTGAAATTCAACACACGGAGTATTAACGTCTCCAAAATAAAAATAAAAATTACATAAAATCCTATAGAGGGTATCAGAAAACGGGGCTAGTAGAGAGTATTCGACTCTTAAGAACGAAACATGAATAGAACAAGAGACAAGACACTTCATAGATTATTTACACTTCATTCCCCACAATTACACTATTATTCGAACGAAAGTCTAAATATCCTAACCAAAGCATCTAACCACGTCACTTCGTCAAGGTTCCAGTCAATATCAATACACACAACTCAAATCAACCACAAGCAAGCATATAAAAATTACTAACCAAACCAAGGACAAACCCCCCCCCCCCCCCCCCCACACCACCACACACACACACACACTTAAACCATACAATGTCCACATTGTATAAAATGAAAAATTAAGCTAAGTATGGTAAAAGATAAGAGAAGGAGAGATACGTCCCTGAAATCGCGCTCGTGATGACGAGTTGAGCATCCAAGATCATCCAATGGGCTTCAACGCCGAGGGGAACCTAAAACGAAAAGAAAAAAAAACACACAAAAGCAAATAAAGTTAAAAGACTTGGGTTGCCTCCCAAGAAGCGCTTAATTTAACGTCTCTAGCTTGACGACGTCCACGTTCGATGTTATCCCGGGTCTAAAAAAAATGACGATCGTGCCACGCCTTGGTATTCTCTAAAAGCTAGAATTGGTGATGATAATCACCAAGGCGGGCACAAAGAGCATGTCCCGAGATGCCGAACACTCCAACTAGCTTCGGAGGTCGGAAACGTGAGTAATCGATCACCACAAATATATCAAACGGCAATTGTAGCATGGGGTGATCAGACGCTTTCTTGACTATCTCGTAACCACCTCAACATCAAATTTCAATAAATCTTCGGGTGGCCCAAAATGCAACCCAATAGTCTCACTCTTCTCCAACACCAGCCACCATAACTCCACCTTTTTCACCAAGAACAAGAAGGCTCAAATTTCCAACATCCTCCGGGCGCTCCAACGGCAACACCCCCACACTTGTATCCACGGTGTCATCAATAATCGCAAGTGGGGCGATCTCAACAAACTCCTCGATCTCAGCCGCTTTACAAACCTCTTCCGAACAAACATCCACTGTAGGCTCTACCACATCAAATAACGTCACCTCGTCAAAATGAGGTTGATCTACCTCAACTCGAGTTTCATCATTAGGAATACACGAATGAGACAAAGGATAACAATCATAGCTCGGGGTATAAGAATATGATTCGCAAGGAGCACACAGATCATTATATCTCGAATAGTGATATGTGGTTTTGGGAAAAAACTACTCGAAACTCGAAACATAAGAGTTTGATGTAAGAAGAGGAAATGGGTCGTAGCTCGAAGAATCAAAATCGGTTGGAGCATCCGAATCATATCCCGTGGAAAAAGGTTCCAAACCGGGGTTATAAGAATTTTCGTTAAAGGTCGGGCAATAGAAACATTGTGATGAGGTGTGATCGAAGTGATCAATCAAAACATATGGATCATTTAAGCTCGAATTATAAGAAGTTGAAGGTGGCACCCATTCAGACGAGTAGAACGACCCCATGAACTAATCCACTACTGCATCCCACATTTTTAAGGAATCAGGCTCTAGATTTGTAAACCATTCACTCGCCCGATCCTTTAACGTGAACATAAAAAGCCGCATCATCACTTCATCCCATGTAAGTCCGAAAAGAGGGAATGTGCTGGTTATAGCTTCGTACTCTCGAATAAAATGGAGCGGGTCTTCGCTCGGAAATCCATGAAAAATCGGGAGTTGCTCGAGGTAAAATTCATAAGGATCGTACTCCCGCATTGCAAAGCTCAAAGGAATTGCCGATCGAAACCCATGCCAATCAGACATTGGGCAAAACATCCTTCCATCAAAAGGTGGAATGTAAAGTCATCATATGGTGAATCCGCCATCTTCAATATAAAATCTCGAGTCTTTAAAAAAAATGTGGCTACAAAGAACAACACTCAAAAACCGAGATTAAATGCACAAAAATTTACAAAAATAAACAAAAAAAAAACAAAATTCAACAAACAAACACTAACACAAACAAACAAATAAAAGAAAACACCAAAAATTGTAGCCTTTAGCCTTCCCCGGCAACGGCGCCAAATTTTGAATTGAACTTTTTCGCGTTTAAAATAATAAAAAGCTCGTTCGCAAGAGAACGTAGCTATTGTAGGCGATAAGCTGACTCGAGATGAATCACAAGGAAGACTAATCGGAAACTATTCCGGTGTTTGATTTTATGAACATAGAATCAAAATTAAAAACTAAACTAAACACTCGATCGAATAGAGTTTGAGGTGTTCTAACATCTACGAGCAATAAAATAAAAAGCTTTTAAAACGATAAAGAAAAGCAATGGTCTAGTGCATAAAATCGTCTCCACGATCGGGGTTTTCAGTCCCAATGTTTCTAAACGACCCTAAGCACTAGAACGATAAAATTAGCCTACAAACATCATCATGATCAACTTCATAATAACAACGCAAGCATGATCACAATCGATAATAAAACAAACAACTAATCTAACGATAACTAACAACTAAATTACTAAGAAAATAACATAAATTAACATCTAGGAAAAACGATAAAAAGGTTTATACTAAATTAACAAAACCAAAGTACAAGCATTTTCATTCCAAATGAAATAACAACACCAACGTACTAAGGTAACTAAGCCAAATCCAGAAAGCAATTAAATAGAGTTCAAAAAAACTTATTATCTAAGAAAGCATCAGCAATCTAACGATCTCCAGCGACGAAAAATGGCCTTGAACGTCGAACGGCATAGAAACGACTAAACTACGAACTATAAAACTCTAATCTTGCGTAAATTGCAAGGTGGCATGAACCGAGGGATCTCTACATTGTTCTGGACCTTTCCCCTTCGTCCCAGCACTCCAAAAACGAAGAAACCACCGACTTTATATAGAATTTCAAAAATAACCGCTCAAACTGCCGGAGCGTCAATGGTGCGTCGATCGATGCGAGCCAGGCTGCATGCGTCGACCAGGCAGTGCGTTTATCGACGAAGCTAGGATCGAAGCTTTAGAAGCTCTGCGTCGATGGTGCGTCGGTCGACGCGAGACAGGCTGCACGCGTCGACCAGGCAGTGCGTCGATCGACGGAGCTAGGATCGACGCTTTAGAAGCTCTGCGTCGACGGTGCGTCGGTCGACGCGAGCCAAGCTGCACGCGTCGACCAGGCAGTGCGTCGATCGACGGAGCTAGGATCGACGCAACAGAATATTTGCGTCGATGGTGCATTGATCGACGTGAGCTAGGCTGCGGCAGCTAGTGTCAGCATGACTCGGACACTGGGTAACTCAGTGTCAGACTGGTACCCAGTGTCAGCACAGCACATTTCTTATCCAATCTTTGTCTTCTCGAGCTATAACACCAAAATAAAACAAAATTAGATTATTTCATATAAAATAAAGTAAAAACATATTAAACACCAAACGAGACGAAAAACATTAAAAGGAAGAAAAATGATAAAAAGATAAACCTAAAACACGTAAAAGCACACAACACACGATGCAAAAATGTACGAAAATCACATACAAATATGTACAAATCAACTAGTCCAGAGGTCCTCAAAGGGAAAATGACCCCTCAAGCTAGCCGCTAAGAACCCGAGTTCTCCTGCTCCAAAATGACGCCACCTCCGGAAAACTCACGCCGCCACTTCTTCCAGCTCTCCCGACCTGAGAAAAGGACTGTAGCAATGCGACAATGCAAAGGAGATCCAGGCCTTCCTCGGCGAACGAATAACCAGCCAGGTAACTTGTTGATGCAAACTTTTGTGCACCCCTTTTAAGATATTTAATTTAAAAACACGTAAGTTTGCTCGCAAGAGTACGAGGAACTTGTAGGGTGGTGAGTTTGACTCAAGTCGATTCTCTCGAGGACAACTGTTCGGTAACTTGGACGTTTTTCTCAATTAGAATAAATAATATAAAATACATGTACATCGGGTTTTTTTTTGAAGAATTGATTTGATCATTAAAACTAAAGCAATATTGAATTTAAAACCAATCAAACTAATTATCTCAACTAAATTATCAACTATGAGCAATAATTAAACTATTCGAACTTAAGAACTAAGAAATAATAGCAACGATTCTAAAAGCATGAATATAAGAGACTACCATGAAGCAATTGTATCATACGAATCTGAAAATGGAGAACTAATCATAAATTAACTCGCATAAATAAACTAGATAAATCCAATATCCAAGCATTAAGAAGTTAAACTAATTAAACTAATTCTAGAATTAACGAAGAATTTAACTAAGAAATTAACTAGGAAATTAACTAAGAAATTAACTAAGAGTTTAGAATACTTATAGGAACTAGTAAAAGCGGGAAAAATCTCCAGCTATTCTGGAGTCGAACGTTGATCTTTGGCGAAGATTGAATCCCGAACGTGAAATCGAAGCCTCGGACTCGCCGTTCTTCGATCCTTGATCTCGGTCTTCACGTCTTGTTATAAGATGTGGAAATATGTTTATTCTAAGCCCAAATACCCTAGGATGTCGTGTATCCTCTTAAAAATCCGAAATATGAAGGGTATTTATAGATTAAGCATGTCTTGGCGCACAAGAAACCCTAAAAATGCATTTTTTAACACCCACGTCGACGTCGCGTTGACTGACGCGTGCTGGGGCTCGGAGTCGATGCTGCCTGTGTGCTCGCGTTGACTGGGCGGGTGCGTCGATTGACGCGGTCTTGGATCGATGCTTCAGAGAGTTGCGTCGGCTTGGCGTCGATAGAGCGTCGATTGACGCGTGCAGGATCCACGTCGACGCTCGCGTCGACCGACACTACTGAGAGTACGTCTCATTTTCTTGAGTTTTATGCTACTCATTCACCGGAAAGCTCATTCTCCACTTTTGAACATCGAACTTCGTCTATTTACGCGGTGAACTCTTGTAACGCCCCGATTTCACTTTAGTTTAAAAATGATTTATATTTTTAAAATAATTAAATATAAGAAATCTTGGCGTCACAATAAATGTCAAATTTCGTAATTTTAATATAAAAGATCAAACGAAATTAGAAAATTTTCTTTAGGTTCAAAAATCACGCAGCGGAAAATAACACTCATAATATAAATATCTAAAACTCCACCAATGGGAAATAATTTAAAAAAACATGCATTTATGTCTAATTCGACTTGTAATCAAAACAATAAAATAATTTAAGCACATAAATTCAATGTCAATGTTTTATTCATTTCCTCGTCTCCCATTCACTCGATATCGTCGTTGGTACCTGAAAAAAAATATCGTTGATTTGGGATGAGCTCAACGTACTCAATAGTTACACCGACATTTCCATGCAAAATCATACAACTCAAATATAGCACAATTAACCATAGAATTCGCAAATTTTAACGTCGAAAAACAGTTGACTGCAGCTAAAACACGGCGAGTTTCCTCGATGACACTTTAGGTCATAGGCACATAAGGCCCTTGGTTTATAAGCAAAGTCCCAATTTTTTTTCCTTCAGCCGTTTTCATCACCTTCAAACCCTCTCAATAATTCTTTTTTTTTCGACTCTTCCTCACAATTCTGCAAACGTCCGCAAGCAAAGGTAATGGCCAAATTCTTGTTTCTTTTCTAAATTTTTCATAGAAATTGACCCCATTCAACCCTACCGACATCTCAAAGCGCCAACACCAAACAAATTCCCGACAACTCTCGACTGAAACTCAAAACCGGACCGCTGTCCAAACCCGCACAACCAACCAACATCACGCCT
>BMAC01000244.1:751446-794529 GCA_014905375.1 Phtheirospermum japonicum
AAAAATGGGTTTAATTTAGGAAAGTTAGGGCTAAGACTTAGTGGACTCGGGCTAGCTAGTAATTGGGTTTCGATTGGGCTTGTTTTTAAGTCCGAGAATAAAATGACATATTAGACGGCTTAAGGTTTAAACCGAATAATTCCGTGAACAACCCAATTATTAAAATAACTATAATATAAATTATAATAATTTTAGAAGTCGAATTTATTTCATAGACGACTCAATAGTAATTTAAATAAATAATTACATTACTAAATAATTATAATATTTTCTTAGAAATTGATAATATAATTTTATTTGAAATTGAACTATAAATTCACTTAATTAGAGTTCTTAGATTATTTAAAATTAAAATAGGAAATCATATTATGGCGACGAGCTCGGGACTAGAATTATATTTTTAATGCATGATGATAATTAAATAATCAAATAAAAATATGCATTGGATGTATGGATGTTACAACTCTTCCGGTTACTTAGATGTAAGGTGAAAAATAACGAATAATCACCTATTCTCATCAATTATGATCAAAATACGGTAAAATAAGTTGGAAATATAAGAAAACGGAATAAAGCTTAAATCATCCAACTTATACCAAAAACAAATAGAAAAAAGAACTAAAAAGCTAATAAAAATAAGGACAAATCTACGCTAATCAACTACCCCACGCTTAATTGGTTTGTTCGTCCTTGAACAAACGATAAATTCAAAGACTAACAAGAATGAAAATCAATCCAAGAAATTAGTCAGGTCGTGCTACAAACATAGATAAATGTAACGCAACTATAATCACTCTACCTTTATTACATTGTCGTTCCAAAATCAAAATCATGTTTCCTCTCAAAATGGAAATATATGTGGGTGTTCACTCAAAAGCACTCGAGAATTTTCTGCATGGGACATGTATACGCTCAAATCATTCAAATACAAGCACAATAAACAAGAACCGAAAATCAATCTCTTCTCAATCGCAAATTAAGTGTGTTGTCAAAACTAAGAATCGGTAAAGGTCTTTACGGGTTGTAATGTAAGGCTCTTTGGACAGGTATTTAATATATAAGTAATGTGGCTAACTCATGATCTAACATGATCAATACCTCACCCAACCTAATCTAATCACAAAGCAAAATTGCTTCACCTCGTTAAAAAATAAAAACCCCACTTAACACTCATAACGTAGCCCTTAAACTTAGGCTATTTCTCAACTCGTAAACCATAAAACGACTGTAATCTCAAACCACTTAATCAATTGAAGCTTTTAATGTGCTTCTTATTCAACATAACTCCTTTGCCTCTTAAACATTACGCTTCATAAGAAAATAAACAATAATAAACGAGCCTTAAATTAAGCGCGTAGACAATTACTCAACAAGACTCACCCTCCTTCTTTTTCTTATTTTTTTTTAATCCCCCTTTTAATCTTTTTTTATGGGGCATTCTTTTATTCTTTTTTTTTCGGATGGTGGTCCTTAATTACTAAAACTCATAAATCCCTAATAAAATTTCCAAAACTCTAATAACCATCAAAATAACGAGCTCCTACCCCACGCTTTTAATGGGTTGTAGGGGTCGACTCAAAAACACTCATGGCTATAGGCGTGGATTATTTGGCTATGACTGTCTCATTCGGAATTTATAGTGGCTAAATTATATGGATATGGCTGGAATAGGGTTTTTCTTTGCCTTAACCTCATTTTCAAAGTCAACTGCACATAGCGGTTTCAAAGAGATATCAAGACTGAAACTTTTTCAAGCACATGCAATGATGATACACACTCAGGCTACTCACTGGCTTTTGTATGAAAAAGTTTGAATTGACGATGCTTTTTAGGTTTTGTGAAATCAATTGTGTCCAAGTACCATTTTACAATATATAAATAATAATTAAAATTTTGAAATTTATGCACTTATACACGCTTAAAAGACAAGAACCTCAAATCATACATAGTCAACTTTGACAGGCAAGCCATACAAATACAATTAAGCGCAGAAATAGCGATCAATCACGTTAAAAATATGCATTTCAAAATAAAGACATCAAATTGCACTTTCTTTTAAATATAAACCATAATCAACCACCCCCTTCCCTAAAAACTAGGCAATCTCCTGATTGTCATAAATATAAAAGAAAATAAGAGCAAGGGAGATAAGAAAACATCTTTGAAAATTCGATAGTCGAGTCTCTCCAAAAAAGCTTTTGCAATTGTCCTTCATCTCAGACCGCGTGATTGGATTGTCCTTAACAAACCTATAAAAATAAACAAAACAAAAACAAACAAACAAACCACGATTGCGATCAATTGCTACACGCAAGTGCCTGATGACACGTCTTTTGAGATTTGAAACGGCCGGATTATGGCTCAGCATAATAAATGGTTGGGTTGCAGCTCATCAAAAGGTTGCTGGACTGAGGCTAACTTAGGTCGGATTGCGACCTCGATTGACGAAAATGAAATTCATAAAAATTGGACGATAAACGCTACTAGCGGTAAGCTCGTTGTTATCCCTGATTGATGCGGCTAGCGGTGGGTTCAGTGGTTGATCATCATTGTTCTCGAGTGGAACTAGTGGTAAGGCCTTGCGGTAGCGAGCTACCGCTATATAACCGTTAGTTATCCAGAAAAAGCGATTTTATCGTAATTTATGCACATCAACACACACATAAACGTACCACGGCAATTGACACAATATAAAGACAAAAATAAAATAAATAAAAATCAAGATAAAATTAAAAGATAACAAAAACTAACGAACGCTTGGGTTGCCTCCCAAGAAGCGCTTGTTTAACGTCGAAAGCTCGACGCAAATTGCTTGATCAATTCCTAGCTCGTTGTGGGTCCACAAACTCTTTCTTGCTTCTATCTCGACTCTTCGTATATTTCTCGTAATAAGGCTTAAGTTGATGCTTTTGGGCTTGGAATCTCGTCTTTGTACTCTCATCGTAAAGAGTGGCTACTCTATACTCATCCATCTCTTTTATTAAAAACGGTCCACTCCATGCGACTTTAAAATTTGTTGGATCAAACTTACGATCGGAATTATATAGCACTAGTTGACCAACCTTGAACCTCACATCATCTAACTCCTTATCAAAAACCTTGTTCGACTTCTTCTTATTCGTCGTCCAATCCTTGCTATATGCTTTTCCCTTGTTCCTTGTACGTTTAAAATTCTTGTAAGGGTCCAGGGAAACACTTCTTGAACGATTATGCGGTGGCTTCGTCTCTTCTCTTGGTTCAAACATCGAACGATCTCGCTGTGGTCTCAACTCCACTTTTGGCTCGTTTTTAGGCTCTTCAAACTTCATTTGAAACCCATCATCAAATGCATCTACACTATCACATAACTCAATTTCCAGCAAATCCATCAAATGCTCCCCGCTCAAGTGTTCCTTGTCATCCTCATTATCAAACTTGTCAATCATGCTAATGCTCAGTAGTTCGCTCACGCAAGAATATACTAAATCAACAGTAGAACATTTGTTCTTTACAAATGGTGCAGGAGTCTTATGAATATTCTGAAGTCAAAACATCACCGTTTCGCCTAAGAAAGACATAGTTATCCTCCCTTTATTTACGTCGATCACCGTGCGCGTTGTAGACATGAATGGACGTCTTAACAAAATGGCCTGTTCTCGATTCTCGCTTTGTACATCACTAACGTCCATAATGACAAAATCCACCGGCACAACTAGCTTGTCTACTTGTACTAAGACATCCTCTACAATCCCCAAGGGTAGCCTTATCGTTCTATCCGCCAATTGTAACCTCATCGTGGTCGGCTTCAGCGGTCATAGGTCAAACTCCTTGTAAATTGAGTGGGGCATCAAATTTATGCTAGCTCCAAGGTCGAGCATCCCCCACACCATTTGTCCATTCCCGAGAGAAATAGTTATGCAAAAACTCCCGGGATCCTTCTTTTTGGGTGGTAATGGTTTCTTAAATATAGCACTAACTTCACTTGTCAAAGCCACATGTTTATTTGCAGCCAAGCGTCATTCCCTTGATGATAGCTTCTTGAAAAACTTCACAAACGATGACATTGTCTTTATTACCTCTAGCAAGGGGAGGTTAATATTAACACTTTTCAATAAATTGTATAGCTCCATGAATTTTTTATTTTCCTTGGCCGAACGTAGGCGACTTGGAAAGGAAACATGATCATAAATAGTCAACTTCTTTGGTGGTTCATTTAAGGAATCGATGGGGTCTTCAGTTGCTGTCAAATTCTTCTTTCTTTTCAGTACTCCCGGAACATATGTATGCATATGGTTGCATCTACTTGAGGTTGGGTCTCAGCCTCTTTCTTGTCTTCCTCCTTTTCTAACTCGATGCCGTTATCCACTACTTTTCCGCTTCTCAGCACATGAATAGCCGAGGCGTGTTCTGTTTGGCTTGGAAAAGTATTTTTCTCTTTTTTCAATGACGCCATGTCAGTTGCGAATTGTCCTACCATCATCTCCAATCTTCTTATTCCTGATTAATTTTCAAGAGTGCTTTTGGCCATTTCAGTCATCATCGTTCTCAATTCTTTCATATCATCCCGAACTTCTTTCATTTCACCTCGAACTCCCTTCATCTCCTCCTGAGCATGTGTGAGGCTGTCTCAGTTCCGAATAGTTTCGGTGACTTGGTTTTACTGCCAGACTAAAAGTTGATCAGTTGACTGAACTGTAGTAGGCGTTTGCCCTTGCACATGGAAATTATTCGGGGGCGGTGGTAGTGGTGCTTGCGTATGTGGTAGTCTCTTTCCTGAATGTTGTTGGTTTGAGTAATACTTGATGGCGTTGACGTCCCCTCGTTGTTCGTTGTTGAACGGGCACATATCGGCTAAATGTTCGGGGGATCCGCATTGGTGACAGGTCGCAACAATCTTCCTTGAAGAGGCCTTGCTTGCTCGCTTGGCCTTCCAAGCTGCCAATGCCTCATCAAATATCTCCTCGCACTTCGCTTTGATCAATTTACCATCATCTAAATCAGGATCAGGGATGGACATCTCATTAACTTTTAATTTACGAGGCCGAGAGTTGGTTTGTCTAGATTTCTCGCTCTGTTTCTCCAATACTCGTTGTGCCTCGCGGGCCGTTAAATCTCCGAAATCTCCTCCTTCTGCTATTTCAACTTGACTTTTCCCCATGGGCGACAAACCATCAAAGAAAAACTGATTAATTATCTCGGGGGAGTAGCTATGATGGGGACACGTTTGTAAAAGTGTTTTGTAACGCTCTCATGTTTCATGAAATAATTCTCCCTCCACTTGTTCGAAGTTAGGAATCTGCCTCCGAAGTTGCCCCGTTGTTTGTGCTGAATAGTATTGATTGAGGAACTTCTAACTTATCATCTCTCAATCAGTTAACGATCTTAGTTCTTAGGATAGAAACCATGTCTTCGCCTTGTCTTTCATGCTATAGGGGAAGCAAATCATTTGCACCTCCTCCCGGTTAAGGCTATTAACCACAAATCTGCCTACTTCATCGATAAAGTAGTTTTAAAACGCTAAAGGGTCTTCATGGGCATTTTCGTGAAAAGTTGGAAGTAAATTGAGTTGGTGCGGTTTAATCTCTAATTCCCTTGCATTCGGTCCAAGAACAATAGCAGACACATAAGGCACAACCTTTGAGCGTGCCAAATCTCTTTGTCGAGGTGATCAGGGGTCTCTCGGTGCTCTCTCTATATGATAGGCAGCCTCATAATTTCCTTCGTAATCTTGTTCATCGAACCATTCATCTACAAACTCTCGTCAAGGGATTGGCCTATCAGGATAATCTTCATACACTTCCTCGTCATGTTGAGCGTTCCTTCCTCTATTTCCTTGTCTTAGTTGTAGGGGCCCGATTGTTTGGTTGTTGATTGTGACCTCCAAAGTATCGCAGCTCGCTTCCATAATTCCTATGTCTTCGTGTTTGAGGTAAGGGTAAATCATTGTTTATAGCGTCGAACAACTCATTATGGCCGCCTCCATGATTAGATCATCTTGCCATGGATTCGGAAATCTCGTCGCACACAAAATTTGTGTCTAAGAAGAATCTCTCTCAAAAACTGGTTCGGGTCTTGGTCTTGCTAGATTCGCACGATGGATGTCATCAAAAAATGGTGCAAGATCGCATTGAAGTGATCGTCTACCTTGCATAAACTCGACAACCAATCAACGTACAAAATAACAAAATCCAAACCCAGTGTAATTATATAAATAACGACTAAATAGATAATAAAACGAAAAACATCCTTAATTCCTACTCGTTGTCCCCAGCAATGGCGCCAAATTTTTGATCCAAACGTTTATGCACCCCTTTTAAGATATTTAATTTTAAACACACGTAAGTTTGCTCATAAGAGTACGAGGAACTTGTAGGGTCGTGAGTTTGACTCAAGTCGATTCTCTCGAGGACAACTATTCGGTATCTTGGACGTTTAGCTCAATTAGAATAAATAATATAAAATACATGTACATCGGGGTTTTTTGAAGAATTAATTTGATCATTAAAACTAAAGCAATATAGAATTTAAAACTAATTAAACTAATTATCTCAACTAAATTATAACTACGAGCAATAATTAAACTATTCGAACTTAAGAACTAAGAAATAATAGCAACGATTCTAAAAGCATGAATATAAGAGACTACCATGAAGCAATTGTATCATACGAATCTAAAAACGGAGAACTAAGCATAAACCAACTCGCATAAATAAACTAGATAAATCCAATATCCAAGCATGAAACAATTAAACTAATTAAACTAATTCTAGAATTAACGAAGAATTTAACTAAGCAATTAACTAGGAAATTAACTACAAAATTAACTAAGAGTATAGAATACTTATAGGAACTTGTAAAAGTGGTAAAAATCTCCAGCTATTCCGGAGTTGAACGTTGATCTTGGGGGAAGATTGAATCCCGAACTTGAAATCGAAGTCTCGGACTCGTTGTTCTTCGATCCTTGATCTCGGTCTTCAAATCTTGTTATAAGATGTAGAGATATGTTTATTCTAAGCCCAAATACCCTAGGATGTCGTGTGTCCTCTTAAAAATCAAAAATATGAAGGGTATTTATAGATATAGCATGACTTGGCGCAGAAGAAACCCTTAAAACGTATTTCTGGGCACTCACGTCGACGTCGCATTGACTGACGCGTGCTGGGGATCGGCGTCGACGCTGCCTGCGTGCTCGCGTTGACTAGTCGGGTGCATCGACTGACGCGGTCTTGGATTGACTCTTCAAAGAGTTGCGTCGGCTTGGCGTCGATAGAGCGTCGACTGACGCGTGCTGGATCCACGTCGACGTAGCGTCGACTCCTCGCGTCGACCGACGCTACTGAGAGTACGTCTCATTTTCTTGAGTTTTATGCTACTCATTCACCGGAAAGCTCGTTCTCCACTTTTGAACATCGAACTTCGTCTATTTATGCGCTGAACTCTTCTGGTTACTTAGATGTAAGGTGAAAAACAATGAATAATCACCTATTCTCATCAATTATGATCAAAATACGGTAAAATAAGCTGGAAATATAAGAATACGGAATTAAGCTTAAATCATCCAACTTATACCAACAACAAATATAAAAAAGAACTAAAAAGCTAAATAAAATAAGGACAAATCTATGCTAATCACTTGTTAATTAAAAAATCTCTTTACCAAGTTAATCCTTGCAAACCCTTATATTATGTAATGATACAGCTGAGTCCCCTGCTCTCCAAACTTTCCAAAGAACTGTTGGCTCGATCTACTGAGAGCAATCTCCAAAAAACCTGCGACAAGCTGACTACCCAGACTTAACAACAAACCCGTCAGCTATCCTTGAACCAAGGAGAATTAGATGGGGTGAATCACCTGCTGAAAGCTCACGAGGAAGAGATACTCATCCTGAAGAGCCAGGTGAACAGCCTGAGGGACAAAACAACTCGTCTGGGAAATGAAGTCAAGGATGCCCAGAAACAAGTTCGCCAGGTTGATGAGCTGAGAACACAAATTCAGAAGCTCGAGAGGTTGTACGAGCTAGGGAGAAGCAGAAACATATGGCTCACGAGCGAGGTGTAGCTGAAGGGCGGTGAACTTTCCTATTGAGCGAAGTAGTCCAAAAGTACGTGGGCGCCTACCGGGAAGAGCTGCTAAAAGATTACAAGAAGTCTTCACTGTACTTCGGTAAGATGGCTGTTGGCAGCAAAGAATGGGTCTTCAAGGCTACTGGAATAATCAAGGACCAACTCGCAGCTCTGAATGTTACCTACGCCCCCGATGTACCCGCCATTATCGATATGCTGCCACCATTCAGCTCGTTCAAGGGTGACATAAATCAGCCAATCGATGCGAAGTGGTGGCTGTCTTGTCAGGGCCGAGCTGTGCTGTCCGCCAAACTCACTACTGAGATGGACACACCACTAGAGGATTTTGTTCCCGCTACTAAGCCCAGCACGTCCTGATAATTTAAAATCCAACTTGTATATTTTTTGCTCCCATGAACTCTTTTGCTTATTTGTACGAACAATTCCTTTTCTATGCTTATTATTCACATAATCCTGCAACTTAGACCATGCATAAACCTGCAACTTAAATCATGTATGTAATAAAACCACAAACTAATAAATCAGATATATTTATATCCAAGGCCCTTCAAAAGTCAGAGTAAATTACAACCATAATTCGAACCTCCATAACACCACGATTTCAAAGAAAATAATCAAACCACAAAGCAAAAACAATCCAAAGGAGCTGAAACAAGCTCGCATATATAATTTAAACACGTTAGCTTGCCTCAAAAACATAACCATCCATAATACAAGAACACAACAATTCGATAAGGATATGTAAGCCAAACATACCCTTCTCGGAGACAACTAAACAACATAATCACATCACTTATCCATATGTAAAAAAAAAACATGAAAATGTATGAACTGCTCGTCAAGATTTATTAGATGCCAAAAGAAAACTATCCACCCTAAAGGGTACAACGTAAAACTATTATCTGCCCCGAAGGGTTCAACACAAACAGCAGCCCCGAAGGGTAATGAAGTAGCCGCCTCGAAGGGTAAAACACAAACAGTCCACCCCGAAGGGTAATGAAACAACCACTCCGAAGGGTAAAACACAAACAACCCACCCCGAAGGGTAAAACACAAATAGCCCACCCCGAAGGATAATGAAACATCCGCCCCGAAGGGTAAAATACAAACACAGCCCGCCACCTAGGCGTAATACCTCTTCAAGTGACACACATTCCAGCTCCTAGGTAGAACTTTCCCCTCATCATTCTCAAGTATGAATTCTCCTCCACGTAACACTTTAATCACTTTGAACGGCCCAACTAAATTTGGATCAAGCTTTCTAGTCTTGCGCAATGCATCAGCCCGTCTCCATACCAAATCACCAACTTGAAAACAGTGGTGTTTTACACGTTTATTAAAAGCAGCCTGTATCCTTTATTTGTAACGTTCCACCCGGTCCGCAGCCTTCTCCCGTATTTCCTCGATCATTTCAACTGCTCCTCTTCCTAACCTTTCGTTCTCCTCCACATTAAAATCCAATAAGCATTGTGATCCACCTACTTTCTCGGCTGGAATAACAACTTCCATCCCATAGACTAAACTTAACGACGACTCCCCTGTAGAAGTTCGGGTAGTTGTTCGATAAGCCCATAAGACCGATGCGAGCTCTTCTTCCCAAAGTCCACCTGCTTTTTTCAATCGTAGCATAATACCCTGCACAATGATACGATTAGTAACTTCAACTTTCCCATTAGTTTGGGGGTGTGCCACAGAAACAAATCGTTGTTTCATCCCCATCTCCTTGCACCAATCCTGGATTTTCTGCCCATTGAACTGGGTTCCATTATCAGACTCCAATACTCGCAGGACACCAAACCTGAAAAAAATGTTATTGAAAAAAAATATCCATCATGTCTTGTTTGCTTATACCCATAACCGCTTCGGCCTCCACCCACTTTGTAAAATAATAAACTTCCACCACAAGGTTTTTTTTATTGCCCGGTGTTTTTGGAAAAGGTCCCACGATGTCAATCCCCAATTGTGCAAACGGATACGGCGAGTTCATAACCATCATTTCTTTGGCAGTTATATGGATAACCGGAGCATACATCTGGCACTTCTTACACATTCTTACAAGGTCACTAGCCATACATTTCCTTCCTGATCTAAAGAAACTAGCCCGCAATGTTATTCCCACCAACGCTCTTCCTTTCGCATGATCCCCGCAGTATCCCTCATGTATCTCTTTTAGCACTTCCAATCCCTACTCCTTGGCCAGGCATTTCAAAAAAGGTCCAAAGCGCGACCTCTTGTATAACTCCTCGTTTATAACGTAAAAATGAGCCGCCTGTTTTAGTTTCCTTCGTTGTCAACCGCTCTGCCCCTTCCTTTCCTTTAATGAGAGTATCCCGAATAGGCGTGCACCAATCATCCTTAAACTCGAGCTCCATCACCTCCTTTCCTTTTTCCACACTATTATGACTCACTTCCATTAACGTAATTTTCCGAGTATCACAGGTCCCCAATGCACCCGCAAGAGCGAGCTGATCAGCCCGAGTATTTTCAGCTCTAGTTTAAACTCCTCAAAGCATGCAACCTCTTCTCGTAAACTTTTTAAATACACCACCATGCGTTCTTCTTTTTCTTCAAAATACCCGTCGAACTGATGAGCTATCAACTGAGAATCCATGTATGCCCATACCTTCCTTGCTCCCAGATCGCTCGCCATTTTTATACCTTGCAACATAGCTTCATACTCACCTTCGTTGTTAGACGCCTTGTATCCCAGCTTAATCATGATTTCCATATTTTCTCCTTCCGGACTGGTTAACACAACCCCCAGCCCTGCTCCTGACACCATAGTTTATCCATCAATATGCAATACCCATGACTTTACCTTGTCACCTACGTCAGATGGACGCACCATCTCCTGCAAAAAATCTGCCAATACTTGTACTTGAATGGCTGCCCCAGGTTCGTACACCATATCGTACTCACTTAACCCCACAACGCACTTCACCAGCATTCCAGATACGTTTGGATTAATCAGGAACTACTTGAGAGCTAGGTTAGTGTGTACCTTCACCCTGTGGCTCAAGAAGTATGGCCGCAGTTTCCTTGCTGTACAAATCAGTGCAAAATCTCTCTTCTCTAACTCAACATAATTCAACTCAGCACCTCGCAGCATCCTGCTGATATAGTAGATAGGTTTTTGCGTACCTGCATCCTCTTTGATTAGCACCGAACTTAATACGACCTCTCCAACCGATATATATAAGATCAGGTCTTTTCCGAACATCGGCTAGGTCAACAATGATATTTTAGCTAAATATTTTTTCAACTCCTCAAATGCGTCCACCGCTTCTTTATAGCACATGGGTGATAACAAATAAAGAAACAAGAAGGTTACGTAAAACCCCAGATAAAGTGAAGAAAAGGTCGAGACATTTTACCACAACATAGCAACAATTACAATGGAAAATATTGATAGAGACAATAAACTCGTAACATTGTCCTATTTCTTGCCCTTACTCCGAGTTATGTGGTTTAGCTAGTCTCTCAACCACTAGTGGTAACTGTTCCGACCTGAAATAGTGGGCCCTTCGAATAAGACCCGGGAACCTAAGAGCTTCCAAAACCTACACCACAAACAGAAGTTAGAAAGGACCACCGGTGGTTTTCCGGTGGAAACCTCTCCGATGCTTAAGTTAGTAAGCGATGAGGTGTTTTCCAGAAAGAAAAGCAAGAAAAGATGCTCTCAATAATGACTTACCTCTCTCAGCCTTGGGGCTGAGATATTTATAGTTTTCCTTAGTGGGGACCCCGGCCGGGATCCCAGGAGCACATGCCGTGAATCACGGGCCGTTACGCAACCAATTCTGACAAGTGGTCCCACTTTCCCCCTTATCTAGAGACTGGAAAACAGGTCTACCCCCTCTCTTTTCTGGTAGAGCACTCCTTCAGCTCAGGAAAAGGGAGAGACGTTCCATTCTTTTCCAGTATCCTTTTTTCCAACAGGTCTTGTCAGACCTTTACTCAAGCAAAAAGCCGCTCTTGTTTCTCTTCGCACTATTCCAGATCTTCCAAATCATATCTTCCCCAAATCAGGTCTGATCAAGTTGCTACCCCATCAACTCCTCCCTTCTACGGTTATTTGGAGCAGAGCTGATGTAATCCAGGGGTGTTCGTCAGAAATGAGGACCCACAGGTCTATCATCCGTGCTTTGCGCGGATCCCAAGAGATCCTCTTCAAAACCTAATTTCGTGTGCTAATGATGCCGGTTCATTTCCCCAAGGACTTTTTCTTTATGCCTAGTACTGCCACGTCAGCCCCACTCTAGAGCGGTTAGCGTTCCAGCTCGCCGCCTAGGGCACTGTTCAATTGCCAATCATTAAATGCGAGGATCTTTTCAAATCCCGCTTTTATCGATTCCTGCTTTTCAAATTCTATCTTATTTCTTTTTATTCCCGCCGATCCCTCATTTTGCATTTTTCAGCTTCTCTAAATCTCTCAGACCTCCCTTCTCCTTCGGAATTTCCGGTGATCCTCTTCAATTCAAATTTCTCAGTTTAAATTTTCCGGCAATCTTTTACAGGCCAGGTACTTCTCTTAGCCCCTGATCTTATTTTAATTTCTTTTAAATGGCGTCGTCTTCTAGTGTTTCTCCTCATAATGTCTCCTCTCCGCCGGCTTCTTCCACGGAGGCGATGTTTCTTTACCCTCTTCTGACCGACTCTCCCATGGAGAACTCCGATTCCCTATCTATTTCTTCCTTGGCGGCCGCGGCGGTGGCTGCCCTTTCTTCCTCCTCTGGAGGCCTAGAATATCCCCCGACCGCCGCCGATCACCCTAAAATTACCTCCATCCTGAGTAAAAGGACAGTAGAAGAAATTCGCCACAAACATAAAATCTCCGATCCCTTTGACGCTTACTGCCCTCCGGCGGGTATATTGGCCTGTCAATCACCAATCGGATGGTTGACCTTTTATCAAGACCAATTTCAGGAAGGCCTACATCTTCACGTGCATCCCTTAATGCTGGAAATAGCCAAGATATATCAAATTACTGTTTTCCAGTTTACCCCTAACTCCTTTCGCATCATGGTCTGTTATAGTTTGGCCATGCGTTACGCTGGTCTGGATCCTTCTGCTCACACCTTCTTCCAGCTTTTCCAAGCGAAAAGTTCTTTTCCGGGTTGTTTTTATTTGACGGCTCGACCGGGGGTCCACTTTTTATCGAAACTCCCTACCTCCAATAAGGATTGGAGGAAGAAATTTTTCTTTGTTTATTGTAGTGAGGATTGGGGCTTTAATCCTAAGCCCATCGAAGAATTACCCTCATATCCCCCGCTGTCCTCAACAAACAGGTCTTCCCGTATAAAGAAAATCATCTCCACCCTGAACGAGAATCCTCTCCATGTGACTGACCTCGTCCTTCCCTCTGTCTTGGATTTTTTTAACAATAAATCAGAAACAGCTCCTTTAACCAAAGAGATTGGTATAGTTTTTCTCCTTCCTAGTTTGTTTGGCTGGCCTATTTTTATTGTTAACCCTCTTTTTTGGTGCTTTCAGACAAGATGATGCGCGAGATGATCGAAGCAGCCCAAAGGAAAGCCAGTGAACCTCCCAAGACTGTCGAGCCAGGGGTGGGGCCTTCTAATCCTGCGCAGGACTCTCTTCCAGAAATCAGCCTTGGCCCTGCTCCATTGCCCTCGCGATCTGCCCTTGCCAGGCCCTCCTCTTCCAACTCGGAAGAAGATGCGCTTCCTTTGTCCAAGAGGCCACGCACAACCCCCCGTAGCCGTGCTCTGATCTCCTCAGCTCACAATGCCCCTTCTGCTGGTACTCGCAGTGGTCCACCTCTGATTAATTCAAGCGCCAACTGCTCGGGGGAGACTGCTGTGCAGTACCTGCTCCGGCAGATGTTTCCAGCAGATCAACCGGACTTGGAAAGGCTGACGGATCACCAGCTCCTGGAGTCGTGGTGCCAGGATGAAGCCCGGGTAAAATTTTGTTCCTCGTATCCACGTCACATAACTTGCTTTCTATGCTAAAGACTCGCTTTCTATGCTAAAAATTTCCCTTCTCTTTCTTCTTTTCTCTCTTTTCTCTGTTTTTTTTAGGCTATCTCCAAGAAGGCACTTTTAGCCACCCGCATATCTAGATCGCTGATCCAGTTTGACGTGGTTTAGGAGAATAAGGAGCTCGTCCTGAAAATGGAGCGCATCAGGACTCTTGCCAAGGAGAGGGGAGTGCAGCTAAAAAGGAAACTAGAAGAGCTAGGAGAGTTGAGAGAGAAGCTCAAGAAAGCAAGGGCTGAAACGGAGGAGGTGCGCAAAGCGCAGGCGAAGATGATTGAGACTGCTCGTACTGAGGCTAGGGACGAGGCCTTAGCTGAGGCTCGTAGTTTGGCGGACGAGTCCCTGAACAAAGCTAAGGCGGAGTGGAGGATGGAATTTCTAGGCTCCGAGGAGGGCCTAAAGTTAATTCAGTTGGCTAGGGAAGAGACCAAAAGGGCTTTTTTAGGATCCAAAGAGCTCTATTCTTTGCTCCTTCCCGAGGCCATGAGCTATTACAACTTTGCCCTTGATGAGCAGGCCAAATGGAGTGCAACCAACGCGGATGACCCCAGCGCTATCTTTAATCGGGCCCTTCCACTGAAGAATCCTCCTGAGCCTGCCTCTTTCGTTTATGCCCGGGAGCAGGACCGCTTGCACCTTGCGGAAGCTACGGAGATCGCGGAGCACATCCTCTCTCTCTTCCATTCTCCTCTCCTGTTGCATCTCATCCAGGCCAGGATCTTGCCCTAGCTATTCTTGACTCTTCTCCTTCCCCAACCTTTGCTGGTCTGGGTGAGTTGCCATGTGGAGCGTCTCTCGGCGCCCTGGTTGAAGATGCAGTAGGACAACTAGCCGCAGAGCTGGATGCGGAGCTGTAGCTTTCCATACCCCTGTTGTATTAGATAGACTTGATGTTTTGCCTGTGTGGTTGGTCTGTCACTTTCCAATGCGTGTTTTGTAATCAGACTTAATTTCAATTTAATGTTTTGTCTTGTTGCGACTCTTGGTTTTTTAGGGTTTCCTGATTTTCTGGGAACCCTTAGTACTTTTTGATTCCTTTTTGCACGCGTCCTTATTTAAATACATTCATGCCTTCATTATTCATCATTAATCGATCTGAAAATGTCTTCCTCTCCTCTGATCGAAGAACTCAATGCGGTGAAGAGAAAGAACGTCTCTTTAATCGTGGAGAAGTTCAAGCTTTACGACCAACTGGTCGCGCTCAAGGAGAAAGTAGGTTATCTCTTCCGACTGCTGGAAAGGAAGCGTCAGAAGAAACGCTTCTACAAAAGAGAGTGGGCTGAGCTCCGGCAAGTTAACCGCCAACTTCAAGAAGAGAAGGCGGACCTGGTCGAATCGGTAAATCGCCTGACTGTCACCGCCGGCGAGGTTCCGACACTCTCCGATCGTTCTGATAAATATCGCCGCCGCCTGCACGAAATAGAGCGTGAACTTTGGCGAATTCGTCGGGCCCTGGCTTCAGACCGGAGACCTTCTCATAGCTAAACATCGTAGCTTTTATTATTTTTCAATGTTTCCCTGCAATCTCTTGTAATCAAAGTCGCCAACCTTTTTCTCTGAAAAGGTGTAGGTAGCCAGTGCGAATTTCTCTAGTTTATTTTTCGATATGTGCTCTGTTAATCCATCTTTAGTCATTCAATTCATGCATAATAATGTTAACTATTAAGCATTTTTACCTCTGAAGGATCTGTTTTTCAACACATTCATACTCTTGCAAACTGAAGGATCAGGTTTGTCTATTAACATGGACCCATACTCCATGATGAAGCCAAAGAAGACCGTTTTTTATCTAGTTTTGGCTTAACCATCACTCAGTTTAGGCAATTTTCAGGACATCCGTCCGTAACCAATTCTGGTTCATACTGATAATTAGGTCAGTCAAACTTTAGGACATCCGTCCGTAACCAGTCCTAGCTTATACTGACCATCAGGTCAGGTAAAATCATGGGCAGACGCCTTTAGACAATCTTGGCTGGAACTGACAACCAGGTCAGGCAAAATCATGGGCAGCCGCCCCTTAGCCAATCCTGGCTGAAACTGACAATCAGGTCAGGCAAAATCATGGGCAGACGCCTCAGCCAATCCTGGCTGATACTGACCATCAGGTTCAGGTAAAATCATGGGCAGACGCCTTTAGACAATCTTGGCTGGAACTGACAACCAGGTCAGGCAAAATCATGGGCAGCCGCCCTTAGCCAATCCTGGCTGAAACTGACAATCAGGTCAGGCAAAATCATGGGCAGCCGCCCTTAGCCAATCCTGGCTGAAACTGACAATCAGGTCAGGCAAAATCATGGGCAACCGCCCTTAGCCAATCCCGGCTTATCTAGGCTTTTTGCGCGCCAAAACTCAAATTTACTTTCCCGCTCTTTCTAAGTCCCTTTTGCGCGCCAAATTAAAGCGATTTCCCGCCTTTTCTTTTTTCTATATAATGGTGCCTTTCCCCAGCTTATTTTCCTTGCATAATGGCGTCTTCGTCTTCCCCCAATGTCTTTTACACTGAGGAGCATATCCGACTACTTCATAAGAAAGGCCGTCTGAAAGAAGAAGTCGCCGAATTGCAGGATCAGCTGCAAGAACGTACGAAGAAACTGGCTGAGAAGAAATCACAATTCCGTCGTGAACGACAACGCCTTGAGCAAATCATTGCAGGCTTGAAGAGGGAGAACGCGGAGCTGCATGTCGACTGGGACATCGCGGTGGAGGTGTCAGACCGGTTCCATGTTCGGCTTTTGGAACATGAGGACGAGATCAAGAGACTCCGTCAACTTCTTGATTCTGCACCCCCCTCCTAAGGCTGTATTTTCTCTTTTTCATGGTTTATAATTTGTACCCTTGTGACTGCGAATATTCTTGTGAAAATGCCTGCTTTTGTACTTCTACGGGAAGTTCTTTTAATTATTAATAAGCGCTTTCGTTAATATTTTGAATGTGTCTCATTGCTTTCTCCCTGCCGTGAACCGTAAATTCAACTGTAAATCTTTTCAACCAAACGAACATAAAGTTATTACAATTAAGTGTAAAATTTTCGTAAATTGACAATGTTCCATGCGCGAGGTAGTGTCGTGCCATCCAGCTCTTCCAGCCTGTACGCGCCACCAGGCAGGGTTTGGGTGACTCTTACTGGTCCTCGCCAAGATTCTTCTAACTTCCCTTTTGCTTGTCCTAAGTCAGACCGTCGTAAGACCAGATCTCCTACTCGAAATTGTCGCTTGACCACAGTTTTGTCATATGCCGCTTTCACCCTTCCTTTAATATGTTCCATTCGTACCGAAGCTTGTTCTCTTTTCTCCTCAATCAGGTCTAAAGCGTCCTGCCTTAATAGCTCATTTTGTTCTTCATTAAAATTCTGGATCCGATGGGTCTTTAGGCTGACCTCTGCGGGTACTACAGCATCCCATACCGTATACTAAACTAAAAGGGGTTTCACCCGTACTTTCTTTTGGATTCGTTCGGTACGCCCACAGCACAGAGCTCAGTTCTTCCACCCACTTTCCTCTAGACCTATCCAGCCGCGACTTAATTTCTTGGACTAAAATGAGATTGGTTACTTCGACCTGACCATTCGCTTGAGGGTGGTATACAGCCGTAAAATGTTGCTGAATGTTCATCTTGGCGCACCAGGCCTTGATCTTGGCTCCCGCAAATTGGGTCCCATTGTCTGACACCAATATTCTTGGTATACCGAAGCGACAGATCACATTTTTCCAAATGAAACCCATCACTGCTTCCTCTGTTATTCTAGCGAGAGCTTCTGCTTCAACCCACTTGCTGAAATAGTCAATAGCCACAATCAAAAACCTTTTATGGGCTAGGGCCATCGGGAACGGGCCTACCAAATCGATACCCCATTTCGCAAAGGGACAGGGGGAACTCATAACCATGAGTTCTTCCGCCGGTTTGTGGATTAGCGGGGCCATTTTCTGGCACTTCTCACATTTTCTGACAAAGTCTTCGGCTTCCTTCCTCAGAGAAGGCCAGAAATACCCAGCTCTTAATACCTTGCTGGCTAGAGCTCTAGCCCCCATGTGGTGGCCACAACATCCTTCGTGTATCTCCCTCAGCACCAAAGCCCCTTCTGTTTGTGTTAAGCATCGTAAAAGAGGTTGACCAAATCCCCTTTTGAACAACTCTCCCTTAACTAGGCAAAATCGAGCAGACCTGTTCTGCACTTTCACCGCTTCTCTCTTCTCTTCTGGCAAGACCTTTTGTTCAAGGTACTTTTTTATGGCGGAGTGCCAATCTTCCTTCTCAGCAACTGTGCAGATCAGCTCGACCCCAAACTCCCCTTCCGCTTTCAACAAGGTGATCGTTCATTCGTAACAATCAGTGGCTGAACTTGCTACTTTTGCTAAGAAGTCCGCACGGCCATTTTCCACTCTGGAAATCTGAGTAACAGTTAATTCTTTCACCCCCCTGGCTAGATCTATGAATTTTGCTAGGTACTTCTGCATGCTTTCTTCTCTTGTCTCAAATTCCCCGCTAATTTGTGTGCAGACGAGCTGCGAGTATACCTTGGCGCTTAATCGCTCCGCTCCCAATTCTTTTGCTATTTGAATCCCCCTCAAAAGGGCCTCATACTCGGCAACATTGTTAGAAAACGTGGGATCTAATCGGACAGCGAATTCAACAGATACACCCGTTGGGTCTATCAGGACAATTCCAGCCCCACAACCCTGATTGCATACAGAACCGTCAGTAAAAACTATCCACTCTTTCAGTTCCTCCAGGGGACCGGCCATTTCTTGCATAAAATCAGCCAGAACCTGAGCTTTAATTGCTGTTCTGAACTCAAACGCAATATCAACTTCACTCAACTCTATGATCCATTTGTCCAGCCTCCTCGATGCTTCTGGTTTATCCGTTACATTTTTTAATGGTAGATTGGTACGTACAACAATTGTATGAGAAAGGAAATATGGTCGTAATTTCCTTGCAGTTCCTACTAGAGATAGCATCACTCTTTCCACCTCCACATACCTCACTTCTGCCATGTGCAAGACCTTACTCCAAAAATATACTGGTCTCTGTGTCTTACTATCTTCCCTAATTAGGACAGAGCTGACCGCTTTCTGTCCCACAGACAGATACAGTACCAGGGGTTCTCCTTGGACTTATTTAGTGAGTAAGGTCATGCTGGCCAGATACTCTTTTAGAAATCGGAAGGCTTCCTCACACTCATCATTCCATTGGAACCTGGCCCTCTTCCTCAAGGCCTGAAAAAATGGTAAGCTTTTCTCGGCAGACCTGGACACAAACCTGCTCAAGGCATTGATTCGTCCTGCCAGACATTGCATCTCCTTTACATTCCGAGGCGCACTCATTTCCATGATCGCCTTCACCTTTTCAGGGTTAGCTTCGATACCATTTTCCGTGACCATATAGCCTAAAAATTTTCCAGCCCTGACTCCAAACATGCATTTCTTTGGGTTAAGCCTCATTTTGTACCTTCGCAAAGTGTTGAAGGTTTCCCGTAGATCCTGCACATGTGACGTTGCTTTTATGCTCTTGACTAACATATCGTCCACATATACCTCCATATTCCGACCGAGCTGATTTTTGAACATTTTATCCACCAATCGCTGATAGGTAGAGCCTGCATTTTTGAGGCCGAAAGGCATGACCACGTAGCAGTACGTTCCCTTTGGGGTTATAAAGCTAACACGCTTCCAGTCCTCCTTAGCTAGTCTAATCTGATGGTATCCTTGTGAGGCGTCCATCATGCTCAAAAGCTCGCAGTCGGAAGTGGAGTCCACAAGCTGGTCAATTCTTGGCAATGTGTAGTGATCTTTCGGGCAGGCACGATTCAGGTCTCGAAAATCAATGCATCCGCCAGTCCTCTTTTTTCGGGACTAGCACTGCATTGGAGAGCCATTCTGGGAATTGTATCTACTGAATGTGTCCAGCTTTCAGGAGCTTTTCTACTTCTGCCTCTATGATGGCCTCCTTCTCTGGCCCAAAGTTTCGTTTCTTTTGTTTGACCGGTTTTATGTCGGAGCGGATATTGAGGTGGTGCTCAGCAATTTCAGGGTCTATTCCCACTAAATCTTGAGGGGACCAAGCAAAGACATCTGTACTCTCTCTTAACAAAGCTACCAGGTCTGTTAACAACTCAGGGCTAAGCGTCGTGCCCACCCGCAGAGTCCTACTCGCATCGCCTGGGACGACTTCTACTACCATCAGCCCTTCCTCCCGTCTTGTTAGTTCTAGCTGTGGCTGCTCCGTCCGAGCCCTTTTGCTCATTCTCTCCTCTTCATTCCGCCGTATGCAATCCACATATGTTTGCCGCGCAGCATACTGGTCTCCCCTTACTTCACCAGTTCCATCTTCCGTGGGAAACTTCATTTTGATGTGAAAAAACGAGATGACGGCCTAGAATTGGCTCAAAGAGGGCCGACCCAACATAACATTATACGAGGATGGTGCGTCTACCACCAGAAAACGTATCATCCGTGTCACCCTGTATGGCTCTTCCCCCAGAGTTACAAGGAGTCTCACCGCTCCCATAGGTTTCAAAGCACCTCCCGCGAACCCCACCAGGGAAGTGGTTACCTCTTCGAGTTCAACATTCAACTTTAGTTTTGCAAAACAGTCTAAGAATAGAATATCTAAAGAAGATCCTGTGTCCACGAAAATTCGACGAACGTTATAGTTGGCAATAGTAGCTGTTATCACCAAAGCATCCATGTGCGGAGCGAGGATGCCATCGCTATCCTCCGATCCGAAGCAAATGTTAGGCGTAGCCGCTACTTGTCCCACTTCTCGGGATGTTCTGATTAGGTCTCTAGCAGCCCTAACATAACTTTGTTGAGCTCTCTTAGAGTGCTCATCCAGCTCTCCTCCCGTTATCATTTGGATTTCACCGTGAACGAACTGGGCCTGGTCAGGTCTTCTCGATCCAGCTCTTACTCTGTCCTGGACATCTGCCCGACCACTCTTGCCTTGCGGGAAATGGTCCGCACTGTGATGTCTAGGCCTGGTTTCACCCCTCCTTGTACCAACATACTCTTTTAGATGTCCAGCCTGGACCATTCTCTCCAATTCGTCCTTCAAATGCGTGCATTCATCTGTGTTATGTCCGTATTCATTGTGGAAGCGACAAAAGTGGTCTGATCTTTCTTTTCTTGGCTTATGCGAGTAAGTTTTGGGCCACTTGAGCTCTGGGTGACGCTCTATTGCCTGCAAGATTTCGCCCTGAGGTGTCGCCAGGGGAGTATATTTATCAAATCGAGACCTACCCATTGACAGCTCTGGTCTGGGCTTTTTTGTCGCCACCCTGTCGTCCATGTCATACCTCTCTCTTCTCCTCTCCCCTTCATCCTTGAGCTTTAGAGCTTCTTATAAGGGGATGTACTTCTCGGCTCTCTCCAGGAGTTCTCCAAACTTCAATGCTGGTCTTACCACCAGGGACTGGAAGAACTCTCCCTTCCTCAAACCTTGCACCAGAGCGTTTACAAGCAGCTCTTCTGACGCCGAGGGCACTTCCAGTTTTGTTGTGCTGAACTTATTGATGTAAGCACGTAGGCTCTCATTCTCTTTCTGCTTTAAACTAAAGAGCTCGAGCGGCATTTTTTGATACTTCCTACAACTCGTGAACTGATGTAGGAAGGCCGAGCTGAATTCATCAAAGTTGCTGATAGATCTCGGCGGCAATTGGCTGAACCAGAGCTGTGCCGATTTGGTAAAGGTCATTGGAAAGACCCGGCACATAACCGAATCGGAAAATGTGTGCAACGCCGTTGCTATCTCAAAACGGTTGAGGTGGTCTACTGGATCCGTCGTCCCGTTGTATTCAAAACCCAAGGATCGATAAGATGCTGGGACGTCATCGCACATAACTTCCTCCGTAAACGGGGTGCCTCGTCGTGCCGGCGGTGTAACTGCACCCACCATCTTCTTCCTAAATTCACGCACCTCTCTCTGCAGGCTCTGCATCTGTTCAACCAGGCCGGGGTTAACCTGGCTGGCCGTGTCGCCGTCAGACGTGGCGAGATGCTCCTCTCTGTCTGGCTGGTGGACTCGCTCCGTACGCCGAGCGTGCAGCGGCTCTGTTTCTGCCGCCGGGGCTGCCCGCGCTGGCAATGTATTAGCCGGTGGCGATGCCATTCCCACAAATTTTTTCTCGACCGCCGCCTCCACAGCTTTGCCAATCAATTCCGACAGCTGTGTCAGAAGCGACTCATTGAGAGAGACACCCCCATCCGCAGCAGGTCCCCCCGGAGGTGGTGGTGTGGAGCTCGGCGGAGCTGCCATGGCCGATCCCGTTGCATCTGGTATCGACGATGATCCTGGTGCCTGTTGTGCCTGGGCATGCACGGCGGAACTCGGAGTGCCACCCAACTCCCCTATCAAACTTCGCTTTCAACCGTCTGAAGTCATTCTCACGCCTTAGCTCGATCGGACTTCCCACAGACGGCGCCAATTGTTCCGACCTGAAATAGTGGGCCCTTCGAATAAGACCCGGGAACCTAAGAGCTTCCAAAACCTACACCACAAACAGAAGTTAGAAAGGACCACCGGTGGTTTTCCGGTGGAAATCTCTCCGATACTTAAGTTAGTAAGCGATGAGGTGTTTTCCAGAAAGAAAAGCAAGAAAAGATGCTCTCAAGAATGACTTACCTCTCTCAGCCTTGGGGCTGAGATATTTATAATTTTTCCTTAGTGGGGACCCCGGCCGGGATCCCAGGAGCACATGCCGCGAATCACGGGTCGTTACGCAACCAATTCTGACAAGTGGTCCCACTTGCCCCCTTATCTAGAGACCGGAAAACAGGTCTTCCCCCTCACTTTTCTGGTAGAGCACTCCTTCAGCTCAGGAAAAGAGGAGAGCCGTTCCCATCTTTCCCAGTATCCTTTTTTCCAACAGGTCTGATCAGACCTTTACTCAAGCAAAAAACCGCTCTTGTTTCTATTCGCACTATTCCAGATCTTCCAAATCAAATCTTCCCCAAATCAGGTCTGATCAACTTGCTGCCCCATCAGTAACTGATCACATCGATACCTTTTTTTAATTGATGGTTTTTTTTTTTTGTTTTTATGCTAATCTATGTTTTCACATTGGCTGTAGTCTACTGAAGATCTGAGTTAGATTTTTTTTTTTTTTTTTTTGCTGAAATCAAAACATAAATTTTCTACTATTTTTCCACGTAAGCTTTTGATGGGTTTTTATCTGTGCTCTCTCCATTACATGTAATGAATTCGCTATATTATCGAGTCATTTGAGTCTTTAAGGGAGTGATATGTGAAGTTTTGGATTGAAATACATAGAAATTGAGCTTAATTCAATCAACTAAAAGTCATATATTCTCAGGGTATTATTTTAATGCGTGTATATAAAAAGATATATCTGGATTTATTTTTATATGTGAGTAAATGAAGATTTTTCTATCTTAATTTCGTTGAAGTTGGGAAATATGTTGGAAATCTTCTTAGTATTGATGACTTATTTGTCTCATTACCTAAACGGATTTTACACTAATTGCATTTCACAACTAATACCCGAGGATGCAGCTATTAGCATTTTCATGTCATTATAGGTTTGTGTGTATACAGTTTTTTAAATTATTATCATTGGAAATAAGCATGGGTTACCTATTGCAGTTGGTGCACAGTACAAACCATATGTTTATGCTGTCTCAAGCTGATGAAGAGGCTCATCAGCTCTCGAAACACCTTAGCAATATTCTTTCTCTCTTGGTAGATGTTTCAGAAGTGGAGAGTGATGAAACTGTGGTATGTAGTTTTTTTTTTTGGCGTATTCTTAATGCATTTATATTTAGTTTATTTAATTAGATTCATACTTGAATCTTCAATATCTTATTATTGATGAATATTTTTCTATCACTCGCCTTTAGCTTTTATTGAAGTGTTGAGTTACTCTTTCCCCCAAGTTTTGTCAATGGAAAAATTTGAACATCTTGGATTTCTGGTATATTTTGGGGAAAAGAGGTTTGAGAAGATTCCCTTGAGCCAGAATACTCTAATTTTGAGAATTCGCATCTGGACATGCATGCTGCTCCAATTACAGCACCACAAGTTCTCAATTGGCTTTTTCCAGAACATATCCTATACGCCGAAATATATTTCTGACAGATTTTCTTCTAAAGAAATAGCCCTGTTAATTTTCTTTTTCTGATCAGGATGCCACAACCGATGATATTGGCTTAACTTCCATGAAGCTCTTAAGAAGTCATAGAGGTCCAAGTTTGATTTAGGGGGTGTCTAAATCATCGTACGTAAAGAAGCAACTGAGCTTATGCAACTCATTAGGTGAGATTTCCAAAGGAGCACTTGGAGAAATCGGGACGCGGTATTGGAAGTATCGGAGAAATACTTGTTTCATTCGATAATAAGAAATGAGACTAAGATATCCTATTTTCATTTTTCTAGTGTTTGAACTAAAACTTGGTATACTAATACCATGGTTTTAGATTGATGATAGATATGATTGTTTTTTTTATTTGTAGTCCTCATGATAATAATTTGTTTTGGTTATGTTGATATTAAGGTTGTAAATGTCTTGCTTTTATTGAACTTTAGTGCATTTGTTGGTTATTTAAATTTTGGTGTATTTGATGGTTAATTAGTATATGCATAATATTTAGTATTGATGATTTTGGTGTATTTGTTATATCTAGAACGAGTTTATGAAAATTTGTTATAGATGTTGCACTATTTAAAATGGGTTTACGAAAAATTCGTTCTAGATATCTCACTATGTATGGGTTTACAAAACACATTTTAGATATCACACTTTTAGAACGGGTTTATGAAAACCCATTCCAGAAAACAAACTTTCTAGATTGTATCTTCTATAAACCATTTGTTACTGAGAGTAGCCTAAGAAATAATAATACCAAAAATAAGGAGAATAATAATAAATCAACAAAAAACGAGTAGGAATAATTGCTCAACTTTTATTCCAAAAAATTAGATCGGACCGTCCATGGTCGGACCCTTTTACAGGTGCTTGATTTCTAGATATAAGCTTTCTCTCTCTAAAACTCTATATGTGTTTCTCCCTAAGAAATTGGGGATCCCCCTCTCTCTTGAAGAGACTATTTATAGTTTTCCATTGAAACCCTAATTGGACACCTGTCTCTTTCCTATTGGCTCTCCAAATCTTCTGCTCACGTTTCCACCGCCTCAATGCCGACCTCAGCTATTTTCCACCGACTTAGTACCTGCCTCAACTGTTTTACTCACCAACTGGGTCCGGAGGCGTCAGTTCCAACTCGACAAATGATAGAAAGTTAACTGAGCATGCTATGCACACGTCGGCAGAACGCATCCTGTTCAGCACTTTCTGCTCGACGTCGACACTCGGCGTCTGGCCGACTGCGCCAAGCAACTCGGCAGCTCTGCCGATTCTACTTGTCAGGGAGTCCTGCTCAGCCTCGGCGCTTGGCGTCGGTTTACGGGGTTTGGTCGTCGGCGTCGGGCAGCTCGGCAACTCGGTTAGGAATCCTGTTTGGAAATCCCTGGTTGGCGTCGGGCAGCTCGGCATCTTTTGCGGGGGCTCAACTCCGAGTAAAGATAGCGTCATTCAATCAGACGGAAGGAGAAACGTTCCATGAGGCTTGGGAACGTTGTAAAGAATTATTGACGCAGTACCCACATCATCATTATCCACCCGATCTTGTCAATCAATTTTTTTATGACGGGATTATTCTTACATTTCAGTATATGGTGGACAACGCAGCAGGGGGAGAGATCGGATCACGAACCGCTCAAGAAATCTAGGACATATGCGAGTCAATAAGTTACAATTATCAACAGAAAAGCTCGCAATCAAGGAAGGTAATTGTTTATGAGATCGAGATGTAACATTCATCCCTTTATAATACACAGACACTTGTCGAGTTAACGAGGCAAGTGGCCTCATTGCAAAACCAACTGAGGAAATCATTTGAGACGTGCGGTATTTGTGGAGTGTACGGCCATGGAGCTAATACATGCCAAGCAAACTTTGAACCAACTGAGGAAAATAATGAACAAGCACTTTCTATTCAGGGGTTTCAAGCAAATCAACAAGGACAAAGATAACAGAATCATTTTCCAAGAACTAATAATAATTCATTTTTAAACACTTACAATCGGGGATGGAGGAATCATCCATACTTCTCATGGTCGAACAATCAACAAGTGGCGAATCGGACACCGAACCCAAGGCCACAAAATCACTTTCTTGCCAAACATCCATATCAACAACAATGGGGACAAGGTCAATTTTTATTCTCAACTCGACCAATGCAACAATCACAACTGCAGGGCCAGGTCAAGTACCATCTCCTCCACCTCCACCGACTTAAGCATTTGTTTCACCAACGCTCGAGTATTCTTTGCGTACATTTATGCAACGCACTAAGTCAAATTTGCAATGCAATGACAAACGGATGGATAAGCTTGAGACGACCCTTGGTCAACTCGCTAAGCAAGTAGGAAAGAATGAGCAAGGAAATTTGTCGAGTCAATCCTCACAAGCAGAAGATGTCACATTGCTTAGGAGTGGGCGAGTTGTGAATAATAATGTTACATCTCCCGATGAGAACTCTAACCAATTACAAGTTCCAAGCAATGGAGAAAGCAAGAAGCCAAATGAAAAAGAAGGCGAGGAGACAACCATTACCCAGTCTTAAGATAATGATGAAAAGGAAGTCGAGCCTAAGAAGACTCTTCATAAAGCTTCTAATCCATATCGGACTCCCATTCCATATCCAAGTCGTCTTCGAGAGGAAAAGCAAGATAAGCAATCTCTTTACCTTTAAAATATGCTTTCCAAAGTTAACGTTAATTTGCCTTTGCTTGATGTTATCAGAAATGTTCTCGCATATGTCAAGTTCTTCAAAGACTTGGCATCAAAAAAATGAAAATTTCCTAAAAATGAAAAAATTTGTATTTCAAATGCGGCGAGCGTGATCTTACGAAATCTCCTTCCCCCAAAAGAAAGTGACCCAGGGAGTTTTTGTATAAAAATAACTTTGGGAAACGGAAAAGAAACTCGAGGTATGCTTGACCTTGGGGCGGGAATCAATTTAATGCCTTCGTCTATTTTTGAGCAGTTTGATTTAGGTGCACTTTAGCCAACAAAGATGCGACTTCAATTAGCAGGCCGGTCAGTAAGGTACCCGAAAGGAATTGTCGAGGACGTTCTCGTGCAAGTTGGGAACCTTATAGTACCCATGGATTTCGTGATTTTAGATGTGGGCAAAGTTCAAGATGATAACCGAGAGCATACAAATTTGATGGGTCGAGCCTTCATGGCCATGACCAACACGTTGATTTATGTGAAGAATGGGAGCATGACTCTGTCTGTGTTAGACAAATCGGTCACATTTTCTATCCATGATTTTTATGCAACTCCATCTTTGTCCATGAACGCTGAGTGTTCATTCGTGGACTCCATTGATTTCATTGTGCAAGATAATTTTGAATAGAAATCTGACACCCATAAATTTCACGATCATGATGACGACTCTTGACTCGCCAAGGACAACGATTGGCATGAGCTTAATTCTGAGGGGGTGATTGAACTTTGTGAGCTTGAAAATGAGAACCCAGACATTGTGCCAAAATTCAAGCTTAAACCTCTTCCAAATCATCTCAAGTACGTATTCCTCGAGGAAGGCGAGAAGACGACGGTGATCATTTTTGTCAAGTTAGCCGAAGCGGAAGAAGAGGCATTAATCGGTGTTCTTAAAAAGTTTCAAGGAGCTATTGAATGGAGTTTGGGAGACATTAAGGGGATAAGTCCAGCCACATGCATGTATTATATCGTGTTAGAATAAGGGGCAAAGCCATTTCGAGAAGGTCAACGCCGTTTGAATCCCACTTTAATGGAAGTTGTGAAGAAGGAGATTTTCAAATTGATCGACGAAGGGATCATTTTTGCTGCACCCGATAGAGAATGGGTGAGCCCCGTCCATGTGGTACTTAAGTAGGGCGGAATTACTATTGTTGAAAATGATAAGGGGGAAATCGTACCAACACGGTTGATGACTGGGTTGCAAATGTGTATCGACTTCAGGAAGCTTAATGCCGCCATGAGAAAGGATCATTTTCCACTTCCTTTCATTGATCAATTACTTGACAAGTTGGCCGGGCACCAATATTACTGCTTTCTTGATGGTTTGTCCGGGTATTATCAAGTTGCTATTGCCCCGGAGGATCAAAAGAAAATGACATTTACTTGTCCATTTGGGACATTTGCATTTCAACGGATGCCCTTCGGTTTGTGCAATGCACCGATAACTTTCCAACGTTGCATGATGTCTATCTTCACGGACATGATCGATGACTTCCTTGAGGTATTTATGGATGATTTTTCAGTTTTTGGCCCTTCCTTTACTTCTTGTCTTGCTAATTTGTCTAAAGTTCTTGAACGGTGCATAGAGAGTAATTTAACGTTAAGTTGGGAAAAGAGTCATTTCATGGTTAAACGTGGTATTGTGCTTGGTCATGTCGTATTTAGCAAAGGTTTAGAGGTAGACAATAATAAAGTTGATGTTATTGAAATTTTGCCACCTCCCACAAACGTTAAAGTTGTCCGTAGTTTCTTAGGGCACGAGGGCTTCTATAGGCGTTTTATAAAATATTTTTCGAAAATTAGTCTCCAACTGTGCCATTTGCTAGGTCTTGATGTACCATTTGTTTGACGAATCATGCTTGAGTGCTTTCAACTTGCCGAAGGAAAAATCGACCACGACTCTGGTGGTCGTTGCCACAAATTGGTCCCTTCTCTTTGGAAATAATATGTGATGCGTCGAACGATGCCGTGGGGGCCGTTTTGGGACAACGATTGGATGGTCTCCTCCGTGCGATTTATTATTCGAGTCTTATGCTGAATGAGGCTCAGAGGAACTATACCACCACCGAAAAAGAACTTTTAGCTGTGGTGTTTTCTCTGGAGAAATTATGGTCGTATATTATTGGTTCCAAAGTGATTTTCCATGGCGATCACACGGCTCTTCGTTATATTTTTAACAAAACTCAAAGTAAGCCGCGTTTGATCCGTTGGATACTTTTACTTCAAGAATTGGACGTCGAGATTAAAGATAGAAAGGGTTGTGAAAATGTTGTCGCGGACCATTTCTCGCGTTTAGATAGTGAAGGAAATATGAATGAACACGGTTGTATAGATGATGTCTTTTCTTACGAATTGACTTTTGCTGTTCTTCGCATATAACCCCTTGGTTTGCTGATATAGTTAACTATCTTGCTTGTGGCCATGTGAGGGCTGATTTATCCTTCCAAGAGAGGAAGAGATTTCTTTCTTTATGTAGGGACTATTTTTGGGATGACCCATTCCTTTTTTGGTTCGGGAAGGATGGACTTATTCGGAGTTGCATCCCCGAAGAAGATCAAAGGAGTGTTCTATCATTTTTCCACGATCAACAGTGTGGCGGCCATTTCGGAGGACAAAAGACAGCTTATAAGGTCCGCTAATCAGGGTTTTATTGGCTGGGACTGTTTAGAGATGCTCATGAATTTTCTAAGTCTTGTGATCGCTGTCAGCGTATAGGAAACATTGGCAAGCGTGACGAAATGCCGTAGATAAGCAATTTAGTAGTGGAGATTTTCGATGTGTGGGGCATCGACTTTATGGGACCGTTTCCGGCGTCGTTTGCATATGAGTATATTTTGGTTGCCGTTGCTTATGTTTCTAAGTGGGTCGAGGTTATTCCCATGGGAACATGTGATGCAAAAGTCGTGCTCAAGTTCATTCAAGACCATAGTTTTAGTAGATTTAGATTTCCACGAGTAATAATCAGCGATGGGGGTGCACATTTTTGCAACCGGTCTTTTGAAGAATTGATGGCAAAGTACGGGGTGAAACACAAAATAGCCACGGAGTATCATCCGCAAATGTCGGGCCAAGTGGAGACAAGCAATAGACAAATCAAAGCAATTCTAGAAAAAAATGTTCAACCGAACTGCGAGGATTGGTCGGCAAAGCTCATTGACACTTTATGAGCTTATCGGACAGCGTACAAAACCTTCTTGGGAACCAGTCCTTACCGAATGGTGTATGGTAAGGCGTGTCACCTCCCGGTGGAGTTGGAGCATCGAGCATATTGGGCGATTCGTGCTGTAAATTTTGACTTTACAAGATTCAGAATACGGCTTACGACAACACGGACATCTACAAGAACAGGGTTAAGTCCCACCATAATAGAAACATCATTGACAAAGATATCCGAGTTGGCATGCAAGAGTTGTTGTGTAACTCTCGCCTACGTTTATTCCCCGGAAAGCCTAAATCACGTTGGAGCAGACCGTTCCTTGTTACCGAGGTATTTCCGTATGGAGTGGTGTGATTGGTAAACGAGACGACCAAGGAAAGTTTTCAAGTGAACGGCCATCGAGTGAAGCCGTACTTCCAAGGTTCGGGACTATTTCAAGATAAGGAGATAGTGACTTTCATCGACCCGTTTTTGGTTTACATGTGGCGACTTCGTCAAGCTAGCGACATTAAACAAGCGCTTCTTGGGAGGCAACCCAAGCCTTTTTAACTCTGATTATTTTTGTGTGTTTTTATTTCTTTTTGTTTCAGGCTACCTTCAATATTGATGCCCGTTGGACATTTTTTGATGCTCGAATCATCACCACAAGCTCAATTTCAAGGACGTATCTCTCTTTCTCTTACCTTTTTTCATACTTAGCTTAATTTTTCGTATTATACAATGTGGACATTGTATGGTTTAAGTGTGGGGGGTTTGTCCTTGGTTTGGTTAGTAAATTTCTGTATGCTTGCTTGTGGTTGATTTGAGTTGTGTGTATTTATATTGATTATAACCTTGACGAAGTGACGTGGTTAGATGCTTTGGTTAGGATATTTAGAGTTCCGTTCGAATAATAGTTTAATTGTGGGGAATAAAGTGTAAAGAATCTATGGAGTGTCTTGTCCTCTGTTCTATTCTTGTTTTGTTCCAAGGAGTTGAATACTATGTACTAGCCCCATTTTTTGATACCCTCTATAGGATTTTATGTAATTTTTATTTTTATTTTGGAGACGTTTAAACTCCAGGTGAAAGTTGAAAAATGTTATCAGTTGCACTTAGCAACGTAAGGTTGGAGTCAATGAACTCTCGTTTGTAATTTATGTAAATTATGCTTGTTTAGCACCTCATCTCTGTACATACTCGTAAAAAAAATAGAAAAAGAAAATTAAAAATAAAAAAAAAAAAAGAGAAAAAGAAAAAGAAAAGAAAAATAATACAAAATAATAATAAGTACAAGAAGAGAAATCCTTGTGCATGTTAAGTTCTTATTTTTGTTTTTCTTAGATTGTTTTGATAAAGAGGTGTATAGATGACTATGCTAGTCGGGTGACGACTTGGCGGTTTGAGTAGGGATAGACTTTGGTCGAGGCATGGATGGGTGACGTACATGGAGGTCAACTCGTTACTTTTAGGTGTTCGGAAGCTACTCTAAATCTCTTATCTCAACGTTATCGTGTCGTCCTTTTAGTTGATTTAATGCATTAACCTCTTGATTCATTTGGATGCATTAGTAATTAAGTCATCGGGTAATTAGCTTTTCCTTGTCTACGTCTAGACTAGATTTTGCTTGAGGACAAGCAAAAAGCTAAGTGTGGGGGAGCTGATTTGTACATATTTGTATGTGATTTTCGTGTTTTTTTACATTGCGTTTTGTATGTTTTGTCGAGTGTTTCGCCCAAAAATATGATACTTCCTGAAAACTGATGTGCCTTCCCGACCTACACACAAACACACGTTAGAAAGGACCACCGGTGGTTTTCTAGTGGAAACCTCTCTGATGCTTAAGTCAGAAAGCGTATGAGGTGTTTTCCAGGAAACAAAGAAGGAATGCACCAAAGAATGACATACCTCTCTCATCCTTGGGGTTGAGATATTTATAGTTTTTCCCAGTGGGGACCCTTTCTGGGATCTCGGAAACAAAGGCCGCGAATCAGGAGCCGTTCAAATAACAAATTCTGACAAGTGGTCCCACTTGTCCCCTTGCCAGGGGTCAGGAGGCCAGGTCTTCCCAAGTCCCGGTCTCCTTTCTGCTGGCAAGCATGCCTTTATATTTTCAATTTTTACCTCACAGGAGGTCTTCTATCAGCTCGATAACTCCTGGGCTGGGTTGACGCTTTTCTTTATCTATTCAGCTCTTAAGAAAACCAGGCCAAACCAAGCGTAGGCCATCCTGAGCTCCCTTCTTTGACTATCTAGATCCAGGTCTACCACAATCCGGGACTGGCCTATTTATGCCTCACCATCGAGTTTTAGGTTTCTATTCTTCTTGTTTCTCTTATTTTTAGTATTTTACGTTTCTTATCTCATTTTATATATTTCTCCTTTACTTTATAAGTAATGGTCTAATTATGTTTAATTTTCTCTTTCAGCGTCGAGACGATAAAGATTGGACGAGCAATGTGTTAAGATGACACTGGGTACTAGTCCGACACTGGGTTACCTAGTGTCTGAGTCCTGCCGACGATACTTGCTCGCGTCGACGCCGGGGGATGCCCACGTCGACCGACGCACCCGTCGACGCTCAGTCAATGAAACTCTCTGTGAGCGTCGACAAAATCATCATCGACCAACGCACTATGCACCGACGCTAGCAAGCTGCACGCGTCGACGCTGAGACCTGGAAAGTGTCGACGCCGAGCCTGAAATGCGTCGATCGACGCCTTTGGCAGTTTGGTGGTTATTTGTGGGCAAATCTATAAATACCCGGTGGTTTCTTCATATTTTGAGGAGAGAAACTTGGGGCAAGGTTCATAGGACGTTTAGAACCTCAAGTATAATTCCATTTTACATAATGTTGAAGGTTCCGGTTATTAATCAAGACATTCTCTTGTTTCTACAGCGTTCGTTATTGAAGACATTATTTCGTTGCTGAAGATCATTCGACTGCTGTTATTTTCGTTTGAATCATAGGTTTCCTGCACTTCTTATGTGCTTTGATTTGGCTTTTGATATTGTACTTTCATTCCGCTTGTCATTAGTTTAGTAATTCAAGCACGTTTAATTCACTAGTTTAATCATGTTTGTTTTCTCATTTTATAAATTCTAGTTTTAATGCTTTCAATTAGGTTTTAATATTTGCATGCTTGCTTTCAAATTTGTATTTCTAGAAACTTTTCCCCAAAATGGATCATGTGTTTAGTTATAGAATTATTGAACAAACATTTATCGACGTCGATTGCGATTCGACTAGAGTCAAGCTTATTGCCTACAAAAGCTTCGTTCTCTTGCGGACGAGCTTCTTATTTTTAAAGTGAAAAAGTTAGATTTCATACTTATCTCAATGCGTATTCAGCATCCTGTTCATTCAAAAAACGGAGTAGGGGAACGGAATACCCTCTCTTATATAATAGCCCATCCACAATGGTGAACCGAGTTGACTTTCTTCAAATTGATCATGCTTCAGCTCGGTCTTCTGGTAGCACTGCTTCATTTAAGTTAAGTAGGAAGGTTTTCATCCAGTTCCCCTTTTCAGTTTGAACTTCTCTTTGGTCGCCTTGGCTAGCCGAGTAGGCAGCGGTGGAGTCCAGCGCCGTTGTTGAGTGGTGGCTGACCATCACTGTGTCCAGCTCTTCAACGCCTTGACTTGATGCTAATTTGGCCAAGGAGTCTGCTGGAACATTATCATTTCGTAAGATGTGGATGATCTCGGCTTCATACTCGGCTAGGCTTGCTTTAGTGAGTTGTAGGTATAATGCCATTCTGGGTCCCTTGGTCTCGGACTCTCCGTTGATCTGATTCACCACTAGTTGGGAGTCGCTCTGAATCTTTAAATTCTTGATTCTCATTGAGGCGGCTGTTTTAAGACCTACTAGAAGAGCTTCATACTAGGCTTCATTATTAGTTAAGGGTAATTGGAATGTACGTCCGAGCAGAAAGGTTTCTTTTCAGGGTTTACAAATACTATCCCAGCACCAGCTTGGCCAGTTGTTGACGACCCATCCATATACATGCACCACTGTTCGGCCTCTGGTGAGACTGACTCGACCACTAGGGTGAACTCATCTATGAAGTCGAACAAAGATTGTTTGATATCCGTCCTTGGCTAATAAGTTATGTCAATTTTGCCGAGCTCGACCCTCGACTTGATCATTCTTCCGGACGTGTCAGGCCGGTGCATGATCTGCTTTAGAGGGAAGCTTGTTAGCACTATTTTTTGGTGTTCCAATAAGTATGGGCGCAACTTTCATTAGGAAGGTGACAAGGGCGTAGGCTAGCTTTTCCATGGCCGAGTACCTCAGATCGGCATCGTGCATGGCCTGGATCGTGTAGTATACCGGGTGTTGTCCGTGCTCGTTAGATCGGACGATAGCCGAGCTGACTGCTGCCACTGAGATAGACAAGTAGAGATATTGTGACTCTTCCTTTATTAGTTTTTGCAAGGTTGGCATGTTTGCCATGCATTTCTTCAGCTCTTCAAAAGTTGTCTGACATTCTTGAGTCCATTTGAAGGTTTTGTTCCTTTTTATTGCTTCGAATATGGGTTTGCATTTGTCCGTTGATTTGGATATGAAGCGATTCAGAGCGGCCATTTTGCCGGTCAGGCTTTGCTCTTGTTTTATACTTCGTGGGGGTTGCAGCTCGGTTATAGCCCAGATTTTTCCTGGGTTGGCTTCAATGCCTCTCTGGCTTACCATTTATCCTAAGAATTTTCTAGAACCAACTCCAAAAGAACATTTTCTTAGGTTCAACATCATGCGGTAAACACATAAAACTGAGGACATTTTAGTGAAATCATCAATGTGATCAGATGAGTACAACGACTTAACAAGGATGTCATCTACATAAACTTCAATTGATTTTCCTATAAGACTAGCGAACATCATTTTCACAAGGCATTGATAGGTGGCTCAAACATTCTTCAGGCCAAACGGCATCATGGTGTAGAAGTAAAGTCCTCTTTCCAAGTAGAAAGATGTGTGCTCTTGATCACCCGAGTACATTGGGATCTGGTTGTACCCGGAGAATGCGTCTATGAAGCTCATCAGCTCGTGTCCTGCAGTGGCTTCAACCATATAGTAGATGTGTGGAAGTGTATAGATGTCCTTCTGGCATGCTTTGTTCAGGTTAGAGAAGTCAATGCAAAATCTCCATTGGATAATCTACTTTTTGACGAGCACAGGGTTGGATACTCAAACCGGATATCTGACCTCTCATATGAACTTGTTGTCTATCAGCTTTACCACTTCCAGCTACAATGCCTCATATCTGTCTGGGCTGAGCTTCCTTCTTTTCTGGATGACCAACCTGACATTCTTGTCGACGACAATCTTATTCGGGGTCAATATTTTGCATGTCAGTGTGTGTCCAAGCAAAGACGTCCTGGTTTGCTTTCAGAAAACTTATAAGCTCGGACCTGATGGGTTCCTTGAAATCATGGCCAACTCGGAGCTATTTGCTTGGGTTAATCTCATCAACTGATATCCAGTCCTGTTCTTTGACTAGATCAGCATGCAACCTTTCTTTTCAAACTCGGCTTCCGAGAGTCCATATCATCCTCAACGACATTTGGCTCGGCATTTTCTGCTCGACAGACAGTGTCTTCTGGCTCCCACATCAGTTCTTTTCCTTGCCTCTGACCTCTATCTCTAATCAGGTCGGCATCTCCCTGCTCGGTCAGCTCGAGCTCGGATTTATCAATTCGTGTCTCTTGTTTTTTATCCTGTTCAGATTTATTGAGCTCGGCAATTCCTGTTCGGCAATATTGCTCGGGGTTTGGTTCTTTCTCCATTTCTCGTTCCTTGCTCTGTTCGGCTTGGTAGAGCTTGGCATTTTTGTCAGTCTCCTGATCGGATCTTGGCTCTTTTCTCCAACTCTCCTTCCGTTAGCTCGGTCGTCTCTTCTGAGCTCGGCACGTCCTTGCCTCTTTTACAAGGTTTCACACATGTTACTTATTTTATCAGGGGGGTTGTCATTTGCTAAGGAGTCTTGCTATGCTCAGCACCATTTAGATCCTCAACCATCTCCTCACTTTCTTTCTCCATCAGTTCTTCGCTTTATCTAATTTTCTCGACCATGTTTATCTGCCTTGGCGACCAGCTCCACTCCCGGGCTACTACTTGGTCTCCTCGATTCTCGCACTCTCCCGCCATGCTCGGAAATTCGATTGAGTAATTGTAGACCGACATTGCACCTTTTTGGTCATAGATTGTTGGCCTGCCAATCAAAGCATTGTAGTCGTTGGGCACATCGATGACTTTGAAGGTGGTGATTATTGTCCTCTTCACCTCTCCAGTGCAAAACTCAACTGACAAGCTGACTTGAAATAGGGCTTGAACAAAGTCACTACTGATTCTTTTGATTCGGTCATCACACGGCTTGATGTACTGCCTTGGTACTCTCATTCTTTGGAAGGCCGATAAGTAGATCAGGCTGGCATAGGCCCCGGGATCGACCAAGACTATGTGCGTTCGGATTCCTAAGATGGGCACCGTGATGACCAGGGCATCCGAATCTGGGTGGTCAAGTGGTGCTGCGTCGGACTCTTGAAATGTGAAAGACGATACATACTTGTCCTCCTCTGGCTGATCCTCGAAATGGAAAATGTTTGATCTCATTACTTTTGTTTTCTGGATGGAATTTCTTGCCGCCCTGATGAAAATATGTCTTTTTCGATTTGAGATCTCTTCTTCTGCTCGGCTCGTATTGAAAAAGGTCAGAATCTCTCTTGGCGTTCCATCTCCGGTTGTTGGGGGTGGGGGTAGTTGATTGTTGCCTCTTCGTTCTTGTCTGACTTGATGATGTTTTGAGAATGGCAGCAAGTTCCGGTCATCACAAACCTGTATCAAACCACAGACCAAGTTGTGGCACTCTTTTGTGTTTTGCCCAATTAACTCGTGATACCTGCAGAATCTCTTCTTTTCGAGTAGGGAAGGATCTTTCTTGATTGGTCGGGCTGGAGGGAGAATGTCCAGGTCCTTGATTTGCTCAAATATTGTGGCTGCAACTAGTGAGTAAACCTTGTTGTACTCGGCTAAGATGTCGGTGTGTTTGTCTTGTAGAAGTTTATTTGGTCGTAATTGCTTTAGAGCTTGGACTTTTGTCGACCTGCCGAGCTAACTTGTGGTGTTCAGGGAAGGATATGAACGGGGCGGACATGTTCTGTTCGGCTGTAATTTGTGATACGGCCAGAGCTAGAAATTCTTAGAAGGTCTGAGGATCTTCCTGGTTATTTATCCACTTGAAAAAAGAATTGTCGGACAATCCGGTCTGAGCTAAAATGAGCAGGGCTTCATCACCGCAAAGCTGAGACTCTGACACCTGTTTCGTGAACCGAGCTATGTAGCTTTTTAGTGATTCGTTTGGTTGCTGCACAATGGTGGTGATAGCTCTCTTCGGTGCAGCCGTGGCCTCGGAGACCATGAAATGCCCTTTAAATGAGGACCTCAGCTGTGGCCAGGAGCAGATTGAGTGTCACGGTAATGACCGATACCATCTTAGTGGGCCTTCGTCAAGGGTCATGGAGAACATTCGGCATCGGTATGTGTCGGATGCACCGAACATGTCCATTTAGTTAAGGTAATGACTTAAGTGCGAGTCGGGGTCGCTGCTTCCTTTGTGCAGAGCGGTTGGAGGAATTTTCAGATTCCCCTCCAGTGGCTCTGAGAGGATCTGGATGGACAGAGGTGACTCATTGTCGCATTCCGAGCTGATCGTTGCTGGCCTCAAAATCTGATAGGTGTATTGGACTAGGGGTGGTTTGCTTGGCTTCTATCTCGGCAATACGCTACTTCGGGTATTGCAACTCAGCAGATTCATCACTTAGCCTCCGTTGCAGGGGAATGTCCATGTTGGCGATACTCTTGCTGTTAGCCGACCTCGTGGGGATGTTCTCCTGTGCTTTGTTGTTTGGCTTTCAGAGTTGAGCAAAAACATTATGAGGAGAATATAATGTGAGGCGTCACGCGATGGGTTGTCTATCGAGCCTGCTCTTGGCATTCATCTCGTCCGCCTCATCCAACTTTCCCTTTCCGTTCTCTCGAGCTGCATCTCTGACGGGGTCCGACTCCAACTGCCCTTCAAGAAAGTCAGCATTCTTAGGATTGCCGGCAAGAAACTCTGGTGTCAAGATTGATTTTGCTTCCTACCTCATCATCTCTTCAAATTCTTTTGCAACAGCGGGGTGCTGCATGAACGATCACAAATGTTCCAGGTCGAGCTCATTTGGACTCGATTGAAAAGTTTTTTCCAATGCTATTTTCCAAGATTTCTCCTTGAGCTTTCTGAAGGGCTCATTGTGACAAACATATCTGATAAATACTCAAACAAACCTTAACCAGGATGATGATCTGAAAGTCAGCTCCTGGAAAAAACAAAAGTTAGACAGGAAGCAAAAAATGAGAAATCGAAAGAGCTGACTGAGCAAGTGGGACTGCAGATCACAAGAAACCTTCATGTAGCGCCATTTTGTTCAAAATAAGAGTAGCTTGAGCAATATTATTACAAGAAAATAAGTAGAACAACAATAAATCAACAATAAAGAGTAGGAAAAAGTGCTTAACTTTTATTCCCAAAAATCAGATCGGACAGGCCATTGCCGAACCCTTTTACAGGTGCTTGATTTCTAGATACAAGGTTTCTCTCTCTAAAACTCTATATGTGTTTCTTTCTCTAAAAAATTGGGGACCCCCCTCTCTCTCTTGAAGAGGCTATTTATAGTTTTCCATTGAAACCCCAAGGGACACCTGTCTCTTTCCTATTGGCTCTCCAAATCTCCAGCTCACGTTTCCACCGCCTCAACGCCGACCTCAGCTATTTTCCATCAACTTAGTGCATGCCTCAACTGTTTTACTCACCAACCGAATCCGGAGGCGTCGGTCCATCGCTCCAGCTTGGCAGTTCCAGCTCGACAAATGATAGAAAGTGAACTGAGCATGCTGTCCACACGTTGAAAGAACGTATCCTATTTAAGACTTTCTGCTCGGCGTTGGCACTCGGCGTCGACCGACGGGTAGCACTGTCAATTCTGCTCGGCACTTCCTGCTCAGCGTCGGCGCTTAGCATTGGCCGATGGGGTCTGGCTGTCGGTATTGGGCCGCTCGGCAGGGAATCCTGCTCGGCACTCTCTGCTCGGCGTCGACCGACGGGGTTGGGCTTCCAGCGTCGGGCAACTCGGTAGACTGCACGGGGGCTGTCGGCGTCTAGGTGTCGATACTTGGCGTCAAACAAAGGATATCGGTCAACAGCATGGGCCCACTTAGAAACTTGGTTGGCCAAGGGCGGTCCCACTTCGTGACAGTCAAGGTTGTTAGCTGCGCGACAGCCGAGGTCATCAGCAACATAGCAGCTGAGGCCGTCAAGGGTACGGTAGTCGAGGTTGTCAACGGTGTGGCAGTCGGCATCGATCGACGAAAGGATCGATGACCGGGCTGAGCTTGGCCGTTCGGCCATTCCTGCTCGGCATGTCAATAGTGCAAGGCCTTGTTGACATGCGTCGATCGATGGAGTGGTCGACGGCACGGTAGAGCTCGGCAGCTTGGCCACTCTTACTTGATGGAGTCGGTTGGTTGGACTTGGCAGCCCGTGCGGTCCCATTTGGCTGCTCGACCTTCCATGCTCGGCGCACTCGTCTACCCTTGATCGGTGTCGATGTTCGGGGTCAGTCGGCACTAGCCTAGCTCGGTTGGGTAGTCTCTCCAGTTTTCCCTTAGTAATCCGACTCGTTTCCTCTCCGGGGTCTTCGGTACGATACCTACCATCAACACCATTCTTTAAAAAAACATAGTTTCTAGAAAGTCCTTTGAAAATCCATTCTAAAATGGATAAACTGTATCTTCTATAATTGGTACCTAATCCTTCTAGAAATTCCGACTTTCTAGAATGACTTGATCTATAATGCCGCAAGAACCATTCTAGATTTCAAAAAGAAACGTTTTAAGTAACCATTCTAGAAATGTTGTTGACATTCGTCCATTATTGTCTTCTCTGGATGTTCATTTTGTTGCTATTTTTTTCATATATTTAGGGTCATCTTATCCCAAGTAATCAATAGATTATAGGTGCTCGGGCTCATCTCACTTGTCTCCTAGTGAAAAAAGTTGATTGGTGTTGTTTTATAAGTGATGCTATAAAAACAAACCGCAGCTGAAAATATAAAATCTAGTTAAAAAAATGTGTGTCAACATTTGGAAGGTTTTATTTCGCCCACAAGAGAACGGGGTCACCGTAGACTGGGAAGTTAACAAGAGTCGAATCTCTCGATGAAGGCTAATCGAAAGTTATTTAAGTGTTTGTTTTTATGAATGAGAAACTAGGAGAAAGTCTAATATAAATACGCGTACAAAAGAGTTTTGGTTTTATCATTTGAAAGGTAACCATCATTAGAATTAATCTTGCTAGAGGGTGTCAATCTCTTCGCAAGCATTTAACTACATTTATCAAACTAAGCAGCGAATTAAACTACTCTTGCTAGGAGGTCATCAATATCCTCGCAAGCACTTAATTACGAGATTTAAACTAAAAATTGTTACTCAAGCATTTAGTCGAACACATATCAAGCATTAACTAAATTACTTAAGAAACTAGCCATTGTAACCAAGAACATTACCAACTAGATTAACCAATGCGGGCGTCAGTCGCACGATTAAGAAATATTGAAATAACCATTAACAATCAAAACCAAAAGCGTTCAAACATTCAACCATAAAACTAATGTAGAGTTTACAGAGTACGAAATTAAAATGTTTGCAAGAACTATCTCCAGCTATTTTGGAGGGATTATCGTCTACGAGTCGAGCCTTGGAAGCTGTTACGGACTCCCGAGATGCTGCGACAACTGTGGTAACTACCGAATCTATGCTACTGCAACTGGTTGCCGTGGGGCTTTAAGGTTACGGATCGGAGTTGTCAGTTTTGATCGTGTCCTCGTGGGAGGTCTTCGTCCCTTCTATCCGAGTAGCGGTTGACCATCTACAATCTACTAGGTACTAAAAAACTAAAGTTTTAATTGGAAAAAGGGAAAATAGAATGAAGAACGATTCAAAAACACTCATGGGTTTTCATCCCCAAGAGGTTCGAGAATGTTTTCTCGACCCCTTCTGTCACGAACCAGAGACGGGATAATGGATAGTGGGATGGATGGATGAATGTGGCTGAGTTCTTCGCCTTTTGTAGCCTCCAAATCCCCTTTCGTAACTGAAAATCTCCTCAAATTTAGAGTTTCTAACGCTTTACACTTGGTAATCCAGTGTGGACTACATACCCAGTGTCCGGTCGGATGTCAGAGCGTCCGACAGGATGTGAGTCTAGTAAGTTTGATCCCACCAGACATCAGGTCCATCCGACCAAATGTGAGTCCAGTGTGCTGACACTGGCTAACCCAGTGTGGATAACAGACCCAGTGTAGATAACATACCCAGTGTCAGAGGTAATACATAAAATCGGGGCCCAATTTCTATGAAACTCCACTCGCGGGCTCACACTCGTCCATCTTAAGATCAAAACACTTCAAAATCTCTGCAATTAACATAAAATATGGTAAAATAAGTCGGAGATACGTATATACAAAAATATGCTCAATCTATCCAACTTATACAAAAACTAACAACAAATCTAACTAAAACACTAGCTTAATATATAAAAAAATCATGACAAATACGTGCGAATTAAATTTTGATCCGAACTTTTTGGTTCCTTTCAAAATTAAAATCTAGTTAAACAAATGTGCGTTATGTTTGAAAGGTTTTAGTTCGCACACAAGAAAACGGCGTCACCGTGGACTTACAAGTTAACTTGATTCGAATCTCTCGGGGAAGGGTAATCGGAAGTTATTTAAGTGTTTGTTTTTACGAACGAGAAACGAGGAAAAAGTCTAATCTAAACACGCGGACAAAAGGGTTTTGGTTTTATCATTCGAAAGGTAACCATCATTAGAACTAATCTTGCTAGAGGGTGTCAATCTATTCGCAAGCAATTAACTACATTTATCAAACTAAGCAATGAATTAAACTACTCTTGCTAGGAGGTCATCATTTCCTCGCAAGCAATTAACTATGAGATTTAAACAAAGAATTAATACTCAAGCATTTCGTCGAACACATAGCAATAATTAAATAAATTACATCTAAAACAAGCCATTGTAACCAAGAACATTACCAACTAGATTAAAAAATGCGGGCATCAGTCGCACGATTAATAAATATTGAAATAATCATTAACTATCGAAAGCAAAAGCGTTCAAATATTCAACCATACAACTAAAGTAGAGTTTAGAGAGTACGAAATTGAAATGTTTGCAAGAACTATCTCTAGCTATTCCGCAGGGATTATCATCTACGAGTCGAGCCTTGGAAGCTGTCATGGACTCCCGAGATGATACGACCGTCGTTGTAACTACTGAATCTACGCTACTGCAACTGGTTTTCATGGGGCTTCGAGGTGATGGATCGGAGTTGTCAGTTCCAAGCGTGTCCTCATGGGAGGTCTTCGTCCCTTCTATCTGGATAGTGATTAACCATATACAATCTACTAGATACTAAAAAACAAGAGTTTTATTGGAAAAAGAGAAAATAGAATGAAAAATGATTCAAGAACACTCATGGGTTGTCATCCCCAAGAGGTTCGAGAATGTCTTCTCGACCCCACCGGACGAAGGATAATGGATAGTGGGATGGATTGATGAATGTGGATGAGTTCTTGGCCTTTTGTAACTTCCAAATCCCCTTTCATAACTTCAAATCTCCTTAAGTTTCAAGTTTTTAACACTTGTCAATGGGTAACCTAGTGTGGACGACATACACAGTGTCCGGTCGGATGTTAGAACATCCTACTGGATGTGTGTCTAGTAGTTTTAATCCCACCAGACATCAGTGTTTTGCATGTAATTTTTGTGTTTTTATCATTTTTTTAATTAGGGTTTTATGTTTATTTTAGTAGATTTGAGTCAAGTTTTATGAAGTTATTAGGTTGTTTTTTGTGTTTTGTTGTTTTTTCACATGTCTTGCTAGTTTTATATTTAATTGGGTTAAATGGCTTGAATTAATTAGAGGTTTGGTGTAATTCTTGGGTTTTGATATTTAAAA
>BMAC01000244.1:794917-848325 GCA_014905375.1 Phtheirospermum japonicum
GCCCAGCCCAAGGCCACGCCCAACGCCCATCCCAACCTGCCGGCTACGCGTGCCCCATCTGTGCCCAGGCTCGTCCACGGCCGAGCCACCTCGAGTCGTGGTCAAGCCAAATCGAGCAAAAATGTGTCAAAAGGCTAGCCAAGTGGCTAGGAAGGTCAACACAGGTCAATTTTGGTCAAACCCGGGAATTTCAAGCCTTTTTAGCTAATTTGGCCCATTTAAACCCAATTAAACCTATTATAAATAGAACCTCACTCTCATTTTGTAAAAACACCTCCTCCCAACCCAAGCTTAGGTTTGGGATTATTTTCTCTCTCTAGGTTTAATTTCAAGCTTTGCCTTGGGTTTGTAAGCTCAAGAAGGATTCAAGTACTCCCTTGGATTTTTAAATTCCTTGCAATTTCAATCAAGCTTTTGGATTCTCTCTTTAATTCTAGTAAGCTTTCTTTTAATGTCATGCTTTGTTCTTTATTTGTTTTATGCTTTTTGCCTTAGGTATTAGAATTTGTTCTTGATATTGTGAATCATCTATGGAATCTAGTTGAGTGACACATCTAGATCATAGAGCGAGGCCTAGATCGTTTAATTTCATGCAATTTCATATTTTTCATGCATTTTCTTCATTTTTATACTTTTTGTCTTACCACCTTTTGAATTTATGTTAGATCTTAAGAATTGGCTATGGAATCTAGATGAGTGACACGTCTAGATTATAGATCGGGTCTTGGATCGTCTTGATTTTGAATTTTTCACATGCTTTATTTGCAATTTAATTTTCATGCTTTGTTTTATGCTTAATCCTAGACCTATGCTTTGTTGCTTGTTGTCTTTCATGAAGTGTCAAACATTCCCATCAATTTTCATTGCTTTATCCATTCATGCTTTCAATTCATGTTAATTTGCATTATTTGAGTTTTTATGCATAGTTGTACCTTGTGCATGCATGCTTGTACTAGGTGAAACATGCTTGTTTTTGCTTGTTTTCATTATTTGCTTACATTCTCATATTCGAGGCATATGAAGAGGAATCTTATCAACTTGTAATTTTAATTTCTAGGATAGTTTAGTTCGTTTAATTGCTTAGTGTTTATTTTCCTTTTATTTCTTCAAGCTACAAACACTTTGATTCTCTCAGTTGAATCGATTTCCGATAAAACCAAGCCATGAACCCGTTGATATATTTCAACATCAAGTATATCCGACTGAAATTGAATCTAGTGTGATAACACTGGGTAAACCAATGTGGATAACAGACCCAGTGTCAGAGGTAATACATCAAATTCGGGCCCAATTTCTTTGAAACACCACTCGCGGACTCACACTCGTCCATCTCAAGATCAAAACTCTTCAAAATCTTTGAAATAAACAAAAAATATGGTAAAATAAGTCGGAGATACGTATATACGAAAATATGCTCAATCTATCCAACTTATACCAGAACGAACAACAAATCTAACTAAAACATTAGCCAAATATATACAAAAATCATGACAAATACGTGCGAATTAAATTTTGATCCGAACTTTTTGATTCCTTTCAAAATTAAAATCTAGATAAACAAATGTGCGTCTACATTTGAAAGGTTTTAGTTCACCCGCAAGAGAACGCCGTCATCGTAGACTGGTATGTTAAGTCGAGTCGAATCTCTCGAGGAAGGCTAATCGGAAGTTATTTAAGTGTTTGTTTTTACGAACGATAAACAAGGAAATAGTCTAATCTAAACACGCGGGAAGAAGGGTTTTTGTTTTATCATTCAAAAGGTAACCATCATTAGAACTAGTCTTGCTAGAGGGTGTCAATCTCTCCGCAAGCATTAACTACGTTTATCAAACTAAGCAATGAATTAAACTACTCTTGCTAGGAGGTCATCAATCTCCTTGCAAACACTTAACTACGAGATTTAAACTAAGAATTGTTACTCAAGCATTTCGTCGAACACATAGCAAGCATTAACTAAATTACTTCTGAAACTAGCCATTGTAACCAAGAACATTACCAACTAGATTAACCAATGCAGGCGTTAATCGCACGATTAAGAAATACTTAAATAACCATTAACTATCGAAAGCAAAAGCGTTCAAACATTCAACCATAAAACTAAAGTAGAGTTTAGAGAGTACGAAATTGAAATGTTTGCAAGAACTATCTCTAGCTATTCCGGAGGGATTATCGTCTACGAGTCTAGCCTTTGAAACTGTCATGGACTCCCGAGATGCTATGACCGCCATTGTAACTACCGAACCTACACTACTGCAACTGGTTTTCGCGGGGCTTTGAGGTGACGGATCGGAGTTGTCAGTTCGAAGCGTGTCCTCATGGGAGGTCTTCGTCCTTTCTATCTAGGTAGCGATTAACCATATACAATAGACTAGATACTAAAAAACTAAATTTTTAATTGGAAAAAGGGAAAATAGATTGAAAAATGATTCAAGAACACTCATGGGTTGTCATCCCCAAGAGGTTCGAGAATGTCTTCTCGACCCTGTCTGTCATGAACCGGACGAGGGATAATGGATAGTGGGATGGATGGATGAATGTGGCTGAGTTCTTGGCCTTTTGAAGCCTCCAAATCCCCTTTCATAATCGCTTTAAATTTTGATTTTGTAAAACCTAGTGTGGACAACATACCTAGTGTTCGGTCAGATGTTAGACCATCCGACCGGATGTGAATCGAGTAGGTTTAATACCACTGGACATCAGTGTTTTGCATGTAATTGTTGTATTTTTATCGTGTTTTTAATTAGGGTTTTATGTTGATTTTAGTAGTTTGAGTCAAGTTTTATTAAGTTATTAGGTTGTTTTTCGTGTTTTGTTGTTTTTTCACATGTCTTGCTAGTTTTATATTTAATTGGGTTAAATGGCTTGAATTATTTAGAGGTTTGGTGTACTTCTTGGATTTTGATATTTAAAATTCTCATTTAGTAGGTGGCTTAAGGATTTGAAATCAAGATAAGGCATGGAGACCAAAAAGTCAAGCCAAGCCTTATCTATTTGCATGCCTAAATAGGTGCTAGGATGCTCTAAAATGGGCAAACATTCTGGAATGGTGGCCTAGCCTCGCCTAGGCTGGCCTATTCTCACGCCCATACCCTAAGCGCAATAAAAAAGGCCTAGTTTCACGCCTAGCAGCTCGCCCGCACGCCCAGCACACACCTGCCGAGCAGCAGAGCACGCCTATCGAGCAGCGCGCGCACGCCTGTCGAAGCTGCTTGGCGCCTGTCGAGCCACGCACAGTGTCGCGCCTGCCTGCCAATGCCTATGCGCGCAGCGCCAATCCTCTCGCACTCCCGGCGCCAACCTGCTCGCCAGCACTCGCTCTGCGTCGCCTGCCTTCTTCCGTCCTTGCCAAGATCAGCGCCCAAAGTCACACCTACCTTTGCCTAGCGCCCATCCCAAGGCCACACCCAGCGCCCAGCCCAGCATGCCGGCCACACACGCCCAGCTGCGCCCAGACTTGGCCATGGTCGAGCCAAATCAAGCTAAAAGGTGTCAAAAGGCTAGCCAAGCGGCTAGGAAGGTCAACACGGTTAAATTTTGGTCAAACCCGAGAATTTCAAGCCTTTTTAGCTAATTTGCCCCATTTAAACCTATTATAAATAGAACCTCACTCTCGTTTTGTAAAAACACCTCCTCCAAACACAATCTTGGGTTTGGGATTATTTTCTCTCTATATATTTAATTTCAAGCTTTGCCTTGGGTTTGTAATCTCAAGAACGATTCAAGTACTCCCTTGGATTTTTAAATTCCTTGCAATTTCAATCAAGCTTTTGGATTCTCTCTTTAATTCTAGTAAGCTTTCTTTTAATTTCATGCTTTGTTCTTCATTTCTTTTACGTTTTTTGCCTTAGGTATTAGAATTTGTGCTTGATCTTGTGATACATAGTTGAGTGACACATCTAGATCATAGATCGAGGCCTAGATCGTTTAATTTCACGTAATCTCATATTTTTCATGCATTTTCTTCATTTTTATACTTTTTGTCTTACCACCTTGAATTTATGTTAGATCTTAAGAATTGGCTATGGAATCTAGATGAGTGACACGTTTAGATTATAGATCTGGTCTTGGATCGTCTTGATTTTGAGTTTTTCACATGCTTTATTTGTAATTTAATTTTCATGCTTTGTTTCATGCTTAATCCTAGACCTATGCTTTGTTGCTTGTTGTCTTTCATGAAGTTTCAAACATTCCCATCAATTTTCATTACTTTATCCATTCATGCTTTCAACTCATGTTAATTTGTATTATTTGAGTTTTTATGCATAGTTGTACCTTGTGCATGCATGATTGTACATGGTGTAACATGCTTGTTTTTGCTTGTTTTCATTATTTGCTTGCATTTTCATATTCGAGGCATATGAAGAGGAATCTTACCAACTTGCAATTTTAATTTCTAGGATAGTTTAGTTCGTTTAATTGCTTAGTTTTTATTTTCCTTTTATTTCTTCTAGCTACAAACACTTTGATTCTCTCAATTGAATCGATTTCCGATAAAACCGAGCCATGAACCCAATGATATATTTCAACATCAAGTCCATCCGACTGAAATTGAGTCCAGTGTGCTGACACTGGGTAACCCAATGTGGATAATAGACCAAGTGTCAGAGGTAATACACCAAATTCGGGCCCAATTTCTTTGAAAACCCACTCGCGGGCTCACACTCGTCCATCTTCAGATAAAAGCACTTCAAAATCTCTGAAATAAACATAAAATACGGTAAAATATGTCGGAGATACGTATATACGAAAATATGCTAAATTTATCCAACTTATGCCAAAGCTAACAACAAATCTAACTAAAACACTAGCCAAATATACAAAAAAATCATGACAAATACGTGCGAATTAAAATTTGATCCGAACTTTTTGGTTCCTTTCAAAATTAAAATCTAGTTAAACAAATGTCAGTCTATGTTTGAAAGGTTTTAGTTCGCCCACAAGAGAACGGCGTCACCGTAGACTGGCAAGTTAACTCAAGTTGAATCTCTCGAGGAAGGCTAATCGGAAGTTATTTAAGTGTTTGGTTTTATGAATGAGAAACGAGAAAAAAGTCTAATCTAAACACGCGGACAAAAGGGTTTTGGTTTTATCATTCAAAAGTAAACCATCATTAGAACTAATCTTGTTAGATGGTGTTAATCTCTTCGCGAGCAATTAACTACGTTTATTAAACTATGCAACGAATTAAACTACTCTTGCTAGGAGGTCATCAATCTCCTCGCAAGCACTTAACTACGAGATTTAAACTAAGAACTATTACTCAAGCATTTCGTCGAACACATAGAAAGCATTAACTAAATTACTTCTGAAACTAGCCATTGTAACCAAGAAGATTACCAACTAGATTAACTAATGCGGGCGTCAATCGCACGATTAAGAAATATTGAAATAACCATTAACTATCGAAAGTAAAAGCGTTCAAACATTCAACCATACAATTAAAGTAGAGTTTAGAGAGCATGAAATTGAAATGTTTGCAAGAACTATCTCCACTATTCTGGAGGGATTATCATCTACGAGTCGAGCCTTGGAAGATGTCATGGACTCCAGAGATTCTACGACCATTGTGGTAACTACCGAATCTACGCTACTACAACGGGTTACCGTGGGGATTTGAGGTGACGGATACGAGTAGTCAGTTCCGAGCGTGTCCTCATGGGATCTCTTCGTCCTTCTATCCAAGTAGCGATTAACCATATACAATCTACTAGATACTAAAAAAACTAAAGTTTTAATTAGAAAAAGGGAAAATAGAATGGAAAACGATTCAAGAACACTCATGGGTTGTCATCCCCAAAAGGTTCAGAATGTCTTCTCGACCCCGTCTATCACAAAGCAGACGAGGGATAATGGATGGATGAATGTGGATGAGTTATGTGCCTTTTGTAGCCTCCAAATCCCATTTCATAACTTAAAATCTCCTCAGATTTCGAGTTTGTAACGATTGACACTGGGTAAACTAGTGTGGACGACATACCCAGCGTCCGGTCGGATGTCAGGCCATCCGACCGGATGTGAGTCCAGTAGGTTTGATCCCACCGGACGTCAGGTCTATCTGACCGAATGTGAGTCTAGTCTGCTAACACTGTGTAACCCAGTGTGGATAACAGACTCAGTGTCAGAGGTAATACATCAAATCGTGGCCCAATTTCTTTCAAACTCCACTCACGGGCCCACACTCATCCATATTAAAATCAAAACACCTCAAAATCTCTTAAAAAAACATAAAACACGGTAAAATAAGTCGGAGATGCATAAATACAAAAATATACTCAATCTATCCAACTTATACCAAAACTAACAACAAATCTAACTAAAGCACTATCCAATATATAAAAAAATCATGAAAAATATGTTTGAATCAGTCTATACCGTTTGGCTTGAAGAATGCAGGTGCGACCTACCAGCGATTAGTTGACCAGATGTTCAAGGACCTGTTGGGGTCCACCATGGAGGTTTATGAGGATGACATGTTGGTGAAGATCAAAAAAGCAGACTCTCATGTGGACGACCTAAGAAATGCTTTTACCATACTTAGGCAATATGGGATGAAACTCAATCCAAAGAAGTGTGCACTCGGAGTGCCATCTGGGAAATTTTGGGGGTACATGTTAACTGAGAGAGGTATCGAGGTAATTCCAGAAAAGGTGCGAGCTATTTTGGAGATGCCACATCCTCGGACGGTACGCGAAGTTCAGGTATTAACAGGTCGGATCGCGGTCCTTAGCCATTTTATTTCCCTGTCTGAAGAGAAAGGTGTGTCTTTCTTCAAGATGCTTAAAAAGGGGTCCAAGTTTGAGTGGACAAAGGAGGCTGCGAAACCTTTTAGGAAGCTTAAGGAATACTTGGCGGAAATACCACTTTTAACTAAACTAATGCCAAGAGAAGACCTGATTTTGTATATATCTGTTGGAGATGCCGTCGTGAGTTCAACACTCATCATGGAGGAAGAAGGTGTGCAGAAGCCTATTTATTACATCAGCAGAATGTTAAGGGGTGCCGAGCTAAATTATTACGACCTGGAGAAATGGGGGTTCTGCACTAATATATAGGGCGAGAAAGTTGCGGTCTTATTTTCTGCGCCATAGGGTGAAGGTACGCACTAACTTAGCTCTCAAGCAAGTCTTGAATAATACAAACGTATCAGGAAGGTTTTTGGAGTGGGCGGTAGAATTAAGTGAGTATGATGTGGTATAAGAGTCTTGAGAAGCTACCAAGGCACAATTGCTCGCGGATTTCTTACAGGAGATGACAAGCTCGAGAGGCATGAAGAGGAACAGAAAACATGGCTTCTGCATACGGATGGACCCACTATGGACTCGGGTGTTGGTTTGGGGATCGTATTAAAAATCCCAGAGGGGGAGAATTTAGATTTAACAATCAAATTAGGGTTCAAGGTGTATAATAATGAGGCAGAGTATGAAGCATTGTTACAGGGTATTAAAATGGCAAGTGGTTTGGGAGCAAGAAAAACTAAAGCTTATATAGATTCCCAGTTAGTAGCTTGTCAGTTTGATGGATCTTTGAAGCTAGGGAAGAGCATATGTTGGAATATTTAAAAAATCTACGGCAGGAGGTTGGGAAATTCGAGGAGTTTCAGCTGGATTATTTACGACGATCTAATAATACCCGAGCAGATCAGCTCGCTCGGATGGAAGGAGCACTTGGTACTTGTGATACAAGAAAGATTACTTTGTTGGAATTGAGCCATAGTAGTGTGGATAAAGGAATGGAGATGATGGGAATTGAGATAAAGGATGATTGGCGAACGTTAATTCCGGAGGTTCTTGGTAAAGCGACGATAGGAGACACGTAGTTATCTATCAGGGAGGCTAAAACAGTAGCTCGCTTCTGTTTAATGAATGAAGACCTATATAAGAGGTCGCGTTGTGGCCCTTATCTGTAATGTTTAGCCAATGAAGAGGGTCTGGAAGTGTTTCGGGAAATACATGAGGGATATTGCGGTGATCACGCCAAAGGCAGAACATTGGTGGGGATAATATTGCGAGCTGGTTTCTTCTGGCCAGGAATGAAAGGTATGGCCAGCGACTTGGTCAGGACTTGTAGGAAGTGTCAAATGCATGCATCGGCCATTCATGTGCCGGCGGAAGATATGATGGCGATGAGCTCGCCTCGTTTTTTTTGCACAATGGGGGATTGAGATCATGAAATCTTTTCAAAAGACACATGGGAACAAACCGTATTTGGTGGTGGCGGTAGATTATTTCACTAAATGGGTGGAAGCAGAGGCAGTGACAGGAATAGGCGAGGAGGATATAATAGATTTTATTTTTAACAATAATTTTTGCAGGTATGGTGTCCCGCGTGTGTTAGTGTCAGAGAATGGAACCCAATTCAATCGGCAGAAAATTCAAGATTGGTGCAAGGAAATGGGGATGAAGCAGCAGTTTGTTTCTGTGGCACATCCCCATGCTAATGGACAAGTCGAGGTTACTAATCGAATTATTGTACAGGGGCTTAAGCTGCGGCTGGAAAAGGCGGGAGGACATTGGGAAGAAGAGCTCGCATCGGTTTTATGGGCTTATCGAACAACTCCTTAAACATCTACAGGCGAATCACCTTTTAGCCTAGTCTATGTTATGGAGGCTGTCATTCCAGCCGAAATAGTGGGGGGGTCGCATCGATTAACGACCTTTAATGTGAAGCAAAACGAGCGGTTAGCAAGAGGCGCTATTGAAACGATTGAAGAAATACGGGAAAAGGCTGCAGCGTGCATGGAACATTATAAGTAGCAAGTTCAGGAAGCTTTTAATAAACGTGTCAAATGTCGGTACTTCCAGGTCGGAGATCTCGTATGGAAGCGGACTGATGCATTATACAATACGACGAAGCTGGATCCAAGTTGGATTGGGCCGTTTAAAGTTATCAAGGTATTATGAGGAGGGGCATATGTGCTAGAAAACACGAAAAGGGAAAGCTCTACCTAGAAGCTGGAACTGTAACTTGAAAAAGTACTACGCCTAGCTCTCTTAATAGCGGGCTCCTATTTTCGTATTATTATGGGCCGACGCTTCTAGAGGTCGGTGATGGATGTTCTTGAACCCTTATAGGCCAGAACTTATTTATTTTTATCAACTCCAATGGGCGGGCACCTATTTATTTTCTCAAACTCTTATGGGCTGATACCTATTTATAATAAATAATGGCTCATTGTGTGGCATTCTTATGGCTTTATGGTTCTATGGATATGGGAATAGATGGCTTGGTGGGAGAACATGTTTGATTTACATAATGGCTCAAACACTTATTTGCTTTACATGTTCTTTCGCGACCTTGAATATGTTTGATTTACATATTTTAGGGTACTTCTGGGACAGATATATTTGACTTACATAGTTTTCTCAATTTTTGTGTTTTGTGCAAGTGTTTTTCTCAATTTGTGTGTAGGAACATATTTGACTTATATGTTCTTACCCATTCTTTGAACATGTTTGATTTACATGTTTTGTTTGTGTGATATATATTTAGTTTTGGTTTTTAGTGCCTTGCTTGATTTTTGTAAATTAATGACTTGTTGTGTTTGATTTATATGCGGTTCTTGGGTATGTTTGATTTACATACAAACGAAAGTTGATATGTTTGATTTAATGTCTACTTTTAAGTTATATACATGTTTGATTTACATGTTGAATGAATTGAAGGAGGTTGTGAAGTACTTCACGCGACCTAAATGTATTCAAAGTTATGGTTTTGGGTATGGGGACTTTGGTAACAAGTCGTTTCTACCCTACGTACAATAATTTGGGGAATTAAGGGAATTCTGGGCTTTTGGGGTTTACTATCATTTTTAAATATGGAGTGTTAGTACTTTCTGGATGATTTGTTATGGCAGGTGATGCATAATATACATAATGATGAGATTGTTCATACATGGTTTTACGAAAGACAACAATAAAAATACAAGTCTGGGTTATGGAAGCTAAGCAGTATTGGCGTCAGGCACCAGGTTGTCAAGAGGTGCCTCCAAGTCGGCAATGAGTCCACCTTGTCCAATCGCCTTGGTTTTGCAGGATAACCACCATTTGGCTAATGTATCCTGTTTTAGGTCGCCGTTCCAAAAGCTGGAAGGGGGGAGTTTATCAACGATGCCGTCCACATTGGGATCGAAAGAGATATTGATAGAAGTGAGCTAGGCCTTGATTTGTTCTGCAGCGTGTCAAACCCACTCTTTGCCTCCCCTTGCCATTTTGCCCAGGTAGAGTGTTGAGTTCTTATAGGCTGCCATTAGCTCATCCTTGTACACGTCCATGAATTATTTTCCCACCTCGGTCCTCAAGAATGTGCGGTAACTTTAGGTACCCCTTGTTGGCGAGACATGTGAATAGCACCCTCCATCTGTTCGCATTTCCTTTACAACTAGCCCTTCGGCCCTACCAAGCGACCTCGTAGTCTAATGGTTTCATCCTTCAGCGTCTCTACTTGGCTTTTAGAGACGTTCAGTTCCTCCTACCGAGCTGCCAGCTGGTGACGAGCCTTGTCCAGTTCTCCTTAGGTGAGAGATAGATGTTGTGTTTGCCTTCCTGTTTTGGCGGTTAGCTCATCGCAGGTTTTCTGCAGCTAGTCATCGGTGGAGGTCGCCTGGAAATGGTTTGACAGGGCATCCACCAGAGGTTCAAGCTGCGTGGTAGAGAGGAATATACGATATGTTAGATGTGTGGCATAATACTTTAAATATGTATTCTGAAAAATAAGAGCTCACTTGAGAAGTCAAAAGGGTTTTTGGTTAGAGGTAGTGCATTACACCAAACTCTTCTCCAAAGCTGGAGAGCTCGATGCGGGGGCGTATGTCTTGCAGAGGCATCGTTGTTTCTTAGCCGGTGATTCAGATTGGGTGGCGGGCCGCACTCAATCTGTCCTTTTGCCTTTCCCCTTGATCACGAAATTTCGCAGGGGCATCCGGTCTTCAAGGTTGCTGGGTATTGCTTGCCAATCTTTCGTGGCTGTGGCGCGATCAATTTCCTCATCCACATCGACTATGGGAGTTCGTAATGCTGAGGTCGTTGCTGGTCTCGAATTAGTCTGAACAGTTGTAACGCCCCAAATTATGAGACTACCTTGGAAAATTCAATAGATTTGATTGGTAAACTCATACCAACAAGGTGCATCTTCTTTTCGGGAAGCCCTCTCATCGAAACTCCAAAGTTAAGCGTGTTTGGTCTGGAGTAGGATGGGATGGGTGACCCCCTGGGAAGTCTTTCCAGGGTGCACATGAGTGAGGACAAAGCTCGTTAGAAAAGACTCTTGTCGGTACAGTGGGGCTAACCGTCAGGTCTGGAGGGCGTTACAACAGTAGCTCCTTCTGAGCTCGAGGAGAGGCAAGTGCTGATGAGGGCATCTACAAAGAAAACAAGGACAACTTAAAGGAATCTATCATGAATATAAAGGAAACGGGTATTTACGATCAAAGGACCTACCAAATTCAGATCGGGTTAGAGGTTGGTCATTAGGTCGTGATTCAAGACCTACATATGAGAAGAGCCTCTCCCACCTGGTGAGTTATATCACATCGAATAGGCATTTACTCCATTTAGTGAGCTGATCAGAGTATTTCATGTAGAGAATGGGTTGTGTTTTTGATGTAGGGGGTTGTCTTGTTTTGGGGTGTGATATTGCAGGTCGGTGTTGAAAGGACAGGTTTTAATGTTATGAATACGAAAGAGATTTTTCCGCCACTCGGGCACTTTTGATGAAAGGTTCACCAAGAAGCGTGGCTTTCCGAGGCGGGAAGAGAAGTAAAATGAATTCTTTTGATATTTTACTTGAAACAAAAATGGAAAAAGCCTGCGTCGGTCTGGAAATTATAATATGTACATAAAATTACATATCCATCCATAAACCTTATTGAGTTTGGAGTTAGTTGGAGGAGAGGAATTTTAAATCTATTTCCAGTATAAGTAAAACACCACTGGGCAGGAAACATAAAACCTGCTTTGAGGAGCTCGTCAAAGAATACGATATGGTCAGATAGATGATGGTTTGGGTCGGTTTGAAGGATGTTTTGAGTGATTAATGTGGCAGTATTGGGAAGGTTAAGTGCTTGCTTAAATTCATCCAGCTTTTCCCGACTTGGAAGCAACCAGTAATTGTCTCCAACTACTCTGGTAGTTTGAGGTAAAGGAGGTAGGTCGGCAATGGCCAAGGGGGGTATCATGGTTACTGGGTTTTTAAGGAAGTGTTCGGATTCAGAGGTTGAAGGCGCATCAGATTTAATTAGTGGAATGCCCTCTGGGATGTTTTCGATATCTGGTGGGATGCAGAGGGGTCCTCTATTATATTTTCGATTAAGGCTCTAGCCTCAGTATAGGCCCTAGTCTGGGCCTCGAGCTCGATCCAGCTAACGTCACCCTCTGGTTCGCCATATAAACCAGGTTGGGGTGAAGGGGTATTTTTTTGTCTTCTCGTAAAGGTTAAAAGGGTTTCAGTGGATTCAATGTCGGAGGAAGTATTTGGATTTTAGGGGATCAGATTCTGGGGATCGGAGTTTCAAGGCACTGTTTTCATAATAAATTAATTAATGGGGATGGGAAATATAAATCTCACTCAGCACATATAATAATTCTCAAAATAGATTAGAATAATTGTGGTGAAGGATTAGGGGGACTTACTCATTTTTGCAGTTGATGAATTTGTCGGTGGATGCTTGTACGCCGTGAATTTTTGCAGAAGTTCGCTAGAGAATTTTTGCAGAGAGATGGTGTTTTTGCCTGAGTTTTTTGGATAAAATGAAAGTGCGGTGGAGATGAAATGGTATATTTGGTGTTGGGCGGCGTGAAAAGCCAAAAGGACAGAAAGGGTTTCAAAAGGCGGGAAGTTAGTAGGGTTTATTTTGTGCCTTTCATTTTTTGGGTCCACCACGTTAAATATATTACGAGAATATGGGGAAGTGACACGTGCCCGACATGGTGTGTGAATGCAATTAATGATCTAAATGAGGATGTGATGGCCATAGGTGGCGTGTTTTTAACTTATTAAGTACGCATAATTACATTTTTGTTGGTTACTGTGTAGGGATTGAATCGAACTTTTTACACTTACTTTTTATTAAAATAAAAAACTCCCGCAAGAGAACGGAGTTGTTGTAAGCGGTAAGTTTGATTGGAGCTGAATCTCGAGGAATGACAATCGGAATTGAAAAATGTTCATTTAACACAAATGTAAACTAAACACTCGATCACGTTGAGGTTTTCGAATCTATGAACAACAAATTAAAAGCGAGAGTGAATATTGAAAAGCGAAAGCAATTAAACTAATTAAAGCTATTTAGGAACAAAAGAACAAAATAACTGAAATTACAAACTAGTGTTTTAGAAAGCAACAAGCAATTAAATATCATAAATGAATAACTAAAACAATCACCAAACATAAATCAAGACGAGAAGAAAAGGGGAAAGACTATAAACTAAATTATCAACTAGTTTGAAATCCGGAAAGAAAGAACAAAGCATTAAAATCTAGAATTAATCAACAAGAAATCTAAAAAGCAATTAACGGAGTTTAGAGAATGTTTTCATAGTTTTCGTGGTGTTGAAAGTATCAACAGGTTCATGGATTGGTATTATCGGAATTCGATTCAAGTGAAGGATTCAATATGTTTCAAGCTTTGAAAAGTAAATGAAAATGAAAATAAAGCAATTAACCTATCTAAACTATCCTAGATATTGAAATAGTAAGTGGGTAGAATGCCTCGATCGTGTGCCTTAATTGAAAATGCAAAGAAAATAATGAAAACAAGCATGTTTGACCAAGTACAAGCACGCATGCACAAGGTAAAACTAAGCTTGGATGGACATAAAAACTCATTGTCAACCATGTATTGAAACATAAGGATGAGCCCATAGTAGAAGAATTGGTTGATGAGTTCGGGCGAGTAGTGATAATGTGGGCACTGCGCTAAAAGTCCTTTAAAACGTTCCCAAGCCTCGTGGAACATTTCTTCGTCCGTTTGATTGAATGAAGCTATCTTCACTCAGAGTTGAGCTATAGTTTGGTTCGAATAGTACTTCGCCATAAAATGGTCGTACACCATATCCCAATTCTTAAGAGAATCAGGATCTAATGTCAAGATCCAAGTTTCAGCCCGATCCTTCAAAGTGTATGAAAAACACTGCATTTTCAGCTGGTCTTCACGAAACCCTTGGAGTGGAAATGTTTGGATGATGGAGTAGAATTTCTGAATGAAGTTGATAGGGTCTTCGTTCGGTAGCCCCTAGAAAAAGGGGAATAGATTGAAGTGAGTGGGTTTGAGCTCATAATCTCGAGTCTCGGGGCCACGCAGATGCATGTAGACGGGCCGATCACGGGACGAGCAAATTCTCGCATGCGGGCCGGCTGAGGCTCATGCTGATTGATTTGCACATTTTTTTACATTTTTTTGCGTTACTTTTGCGGCTCATTTGTGCGTGATTTTCTTGTATTTATGTAGTTATGGAGTTCACTTGACATATTTTGCATCATTTTAGGTTTTAGTGTTTTCTTTGTTTTTAGTAGTTTTTCTTATATTTTCTTAGGGTTTTTTTATTAGTTTTTGTTTTGAAGGTCAAATTTGGTCAAAGTTGGCCCAGGACGAGTTCGGAAAATGATTCAAACCCGAGGAATTCATTGCCAAGCCTCTACATATCTTTGGTGCGAGGATCGACCGGAAACGACGAGAAATGTGGCCATATTCATTGTCGTCTCACGCATTCGCTCGGTGGATATATAAGTTATCGTAATACAAGCATAAATCCAAAACCACTAGTGTCATTTGCCTCCATCTTATATCATTTGAAATTTGAGAGAAATCTCAAAAACTTTTGTGTTTGCAAAAATCCCAAATTTTGAGGCAAAGAATGGTAAACAACAGCTTTAAGTGGAGACAGTGTGCCATAGCCTTGCTTGTGGCAGGTTTTGGGGCGTAGACAATAACTCTCGGACGAAAAATCTAATTGACACAAATCAAACTCCAAATGAAAGCCAAGAGAAAGGGATAAATTTCATATGAAGACACCAATGGCTGATTCAGTGTATTTTTCTGCCTATCAACAACAGAAATTGATCTACTGACTGACTGAGGGTTCCGGAATGCTACTGCCAAGCATTCGATCGACTTCTTGCCAGATGATCGACTGCAACGCAGAGGATGTGTGATTTTGGCGAAAAAAAGAGACCATTTTGCCTTTGACCAACCTATAGATGCTTCCCACCCATTATCCACAAAAAATATCCTCATTTTGGCTAGTTGGGGACCTTGACAAAGTCCCCATCTATTCAAAACCCATTTTCCATATTCTTAGATTTAGATTTTCAGTTTAGTTTCAATCATCAATGTAATTATAATGTAACTTGGTGTTGATATTCTTCAAGACTTGAAAACTCTTGATATTTGGTTCTTGCATCTTTTGTTTTGGTAATGAGAATTCATTCCTCTTAATTTCTTGCTTTGTAGTTTTTAATTGTTGTTGTTTTCTTTAATTATTATTTTAGATTAATGATTTCTAAAATGTCTAAAGATTTTCTTATGTTGTTGAGTTTTTTTTTTCATTTCATGCTCTTCATGTTCATCATTTACTATTTTTGGCAAAACCCCATTGAAGCTCTAATGAGTTCTTCAAGCTTGTTGCCAAATTAGGAAGTTTCTTAATTTTCATTAGAAATCATGTCTAGATTCATAGTTTGTTGATGTCTTATGCTTGTAGCTTTCAAAGTACTTTTCACTCCTTAGTTTATTTAAAATTTTAAAATGGTGTTATTGTGTCCAAGCTTCACAAATCTTCAAGTTTTAATTATTTTAATTTTCAATTTATGCAACTAGTTTAGAAATTATGGGTTTAGGGTCTAGGTTCGTTTAGAGCCATTAATCGGAGTTTGTTGAGATTCGAGATTGACAAACCCGAGAATTGGGATTGAAGACCCCAATACTTGATCGACATTTAAGATTCACAACCCTGAATCATGGATTAAGTGATCGGCAAAAACCGATTGATTGTCGAGACGAACCAAACACCCTAAACCCTCATTTTTCATTATTTTCATTTAAATCACTTTTATTTCTTGTCTTATTTGATTAGCTTTCAAAAACCCAAACCAAAGTGAATTATGCTTTATTTAGCATAGTTAGTTTAGTTTTATCTTACTTCACGAAAATCAAATGCGATATAGCTTTCGATTAGCCTTCCTCGAGAGACATGACTCGGGATTCAACTTACCGCTCTACAATCGACTCTGTCTATTGCGGAGACGATTTCTTAGAGTGCTAAGAAATCTTCGATCACTGATGGTGGTACTCGTTAGGCTGCATGTATGGGACTCGCGCTTGATGGAAGTACAGAGGGGGTTGTTGGTTATAGTACGGCGGTTGTTGTTGGTTGTATGGTGGTTTCTGTTGCTGGTTGTACGGTGGATGGTTGTATAACTGTTGGTTGTGAAGCTCTTGGTTTTGGTTGATGGGAGGCGGCTGTGCAACAGGTGGATTTTGGTTCTCGTTTGGGTTCTGTACACCGTTCTATTCATTTGGATCATTCGGAGGGATTAGGTTTGTCCCGGTAGAATCTATCGATGAATCGTCGATTGGGTCTACTTGAGAATTCTCTCCATGAATTCCGTCAACTGTGGTTCTTGTTCTTTTAACTCTGTGAATGTTGTCAATGAACGGGATGAGTTCTCCACCAAATGACCTACTCCCTTGCATACACTAAATAAACGATCAAACAAGTCGAGATAAATGAAACATAAATTAAACTAAATAAACTAAGCGCATACTAACAAATATTTCTGAAAGCCTTTGTCATTCCCCGGCAACGGCACAGAATTTTGAATCCGACTTTTTACACTTACTTTTTATTAAAATAAAAAGCTCGTCCACAAGAGAATGGAGCTATAGTAAGTGGTAAGTTTGACTCGAGTCGAATCTCGAGGAATGACAATCGGAATTGAAAAATATTTGTTTAACACAAATGTAAACTAAACACTCGATCACGTTGAGGTTTTTGAATCTATGAACTATGAATTGAAAGCGAGAGCGAATATTGAAAAGAGAAAGTAATTAAACTAATTAAAACTATTTAGAAACAAAAGAACAAACTAACTGAAATTTCGAACTATGGTTTTAGAAAGCAACAAGCAATTAAAGATCATAAATGAATAACTAAAACAATCACCAAACATAAATCGAGACGATATTAAAAGGGGAAAAATTACGAACTAAATTATCAACTACTTTGAAATCCGGAAAGAAAGAACAAAGCATTAAAATCTAGAATTAACCAACAAGAAATTTAAAAGGCAATTAACGGAGTTTAGAGAACTTATTATCTAAAAAGAAAATAGCAAATCTACAGCGATTACATAGAAATGGAAATAGATCTCGATTGAGGAGCGACGCACGAGCGAAGAAATGAAGATATGAACTTGTAATCTTCAATTCTTCAATCTTGATCTTGGACAGAATTGAAAGGGAAGAGAACAGAGAGAATTCTGCGTTTTGGGACCCTTTGTGTGGTGAAAAGTGTTTTTTAGGCGAAGGAAGGAAGGGTTATATAAGTTTCCAGATAATCATAACGCACATTTTCTTCCAAAAATAACCTTCAACGTTCGCATCGACGAGCGTCGATCGACGCGGCAATCTATGTGTGTCAGCGTTGACGGTTCTAGTGTGTCAGTGCGTCGATCAACGCAGCCTGGATCGATGCTTTAGAGAGTTTTGGTCGACTGAGCATCGATTGACGGAGTATGGATCGACGCTTTAGAGAGTTTGTGTTGGCTGATGGTCGCCGGATGGTCGATCGATGCGGGTAGCTCAAGGGCATCGACGCCGGCATCAATCGATGGGCCTTGCAAAACCTCGGCACGTCACTTGTCCAGTCTCGTCGTTTCAATGCTGAAAAAGAAGGTACAGCGTAATTAGACGGCGACTTACGAAATGAGGAAGAAAAAGTATTAAACGGGATAAAAACGAAGCGACCTACAAAAATACTAAAAAGAAGAAAAACGAGAAGAAAAGAAACCTAAGACCCGTTATTACACGCAAAAAAAAAAATGCAAAAACACACGAAAAATATACACAAATATGTACGAATCAGGGATCATGATCCCAGGTCAACAATTGATACTACTTATGGGATCGAGTTAGTTGATATCTAGCTCGATCACATACGTCTTAAAAGGGATTTCTTAGCGACCTCTTCTTTTGGAAGGTTTAGTCCTTTTGGGGGGTGAGCGAGTTGGGTTGAGGGTAGCGACCTCTCTTATAAGAGCGGAGAGCTCTTATGAGGTCACGGCGAGCGAATAAAGTGATGGATAGTTTCCAGATTATGCATTCTTTACTTTTTACATATTCTACTTGATTTTGTACCTCAATCAACCAGAATATGAGGGACTAGCTGATACGATATCAAATGCTCACGTCGGCTATATGAAGATATTTATGGTAATTTGGGTAAGCGACCTCATTTCTCGGAAGGAGCATTCTTTGTGAGAGCTGAGCGAGATGTTTTAAGGAGCCGCGGCATTAAGTATGAGAGTGGTTAGCTCTTATGGCATGGGTCTTATTATACCAGCTCAGTGCCAAGTGGCGGCTTAGCATCGAGTGTTGGGCTTTATGGTTTTTGGGCCTTAACGGGCTAATATGGGTTGTTTTGTGGGGTCCCGGCGGACTGTGTTATAGAAAGAATTACAGGCTCAGGCCTATTCTGGTAATTTAGTGAGAGATCTATTAATTATGGGAACTTAGCGTACAGGAGAAATCTTAATTCTAAGTCGGTTGTGATATTTATGGTATTATAGTGGGAGAAAGGAACCCTATCTTAGGGAACACTTCTCTTGTCTATATAAAAAGGACTTAGGCCTAATTCTCTGTTCTAAGTTTGATTTGATCTCGTGCAATATTGAACTCTCGAATCTCTCGCTAACTTAAGCATCGGAGGGCCTACGTCGGGGCCGTCCACCGCCTTGGCTTAGGTCTTGTCTTATAGGATTGATTAGGTCATCAGGAGGCTCTTGGAGATCAATCAGGTCGCTATGACGTTATTCTAAGCTATTTAGGTCTGTACCCCATATTCTTGAAGCGCCAATATTTTTGGTCACATCAGACATGTGTGCTTAATATCATATTAAATTATCTCTATAAATTAAGTATCTCGTACGCCTAGAGTAGGAAACGAACCAAGGCTGTGCTGAACAGTTAATGAAGGAGTCGGATAACTTGTACTTAAACTTATGAGAATAGAAGTTAGACGGTGATACCGTCTGTAAAAAAAACTAGGGGTGGTAATTTTCCAATTGGTGGCTTCACAATCCATCTCACCCGGGGTTGTTTTGGTCAAAGAGAGGTACGAAAATTTTAATATTAAGGAAGAATATTGGGCCTAAGTACTATCTGGTAATTTTCTAAGTATTCTTTATTTTGTACCTAAGTATTAAGTATGTTACAGCTAAGTACTCAATTTTTACACAAAAATATAAGAGCATATATTTCACAAGGGAGTTGGCTTTAAATTATTTATTAGACTAGGGAGTGGAAACAAATAAAATTTAGAAGGGGAGTAAATTCCAAAATGAAAGAAATTAAAGGGAGTGGTCCACAAAAAACCCTTTCGTTATCCCTAGAACACGTGGGGCCTAAGGGCTACTTACAAATACCTCCAAAAACTAAGGGACAACTTACAAATGCCTCGAAAGAGGTTTGTTCAGGGTGACTCTTTCTCTTTAACTTAACATTGCTTTTTTTCTTTTTTTTTTTTTTTTGGTTTTTTTGAAAAATACACTAAAACCATCTTAATTATTCTGATTTTAGTATTTTACTATACAAAGTATGTTTTACTACATTTTATCATATGAACTATGCAATTTTTACATTTTATCGTATATGGATAACTTTATTGTTGAAAACTTTGATGAAGATTACACTTAACCCCCCATATTATGTGTATTTTCGCACTGTACCATATAACGTAATTTTACATTTAACCAACATTTGTTATTGTATTTATTTATGTCTACATTTTACGTATTCATTGCCTATTAAAATTAAAATAATCAATAAATAAGTATTCTAATATTAATTTATAAAATAAACTAATTTATTATATGTATTCGTATTATATTAATTATTTTCTTATAATATTATATTTCAAAAATAAACTAAACAATGCTAAAATGGTTAATTTGGTTCAAATTTATTTTTGAAAATATTATTTTACTGAAATATTAAAATTAAATTAGAGAATATTTAATCAACTTATTATTTAATATTTTCATCGATACGCGCCCAACGCACTAACAAGATAATAAATTTAGTCTTTTTCTAATTACAATATTAAAATAAAATAAATATTATAATATGAATACATATAATAAATAAGTTTATTAATTAAAAATAAATATTAGAATACTTATATATTAATTATTTAACTTTAGTAGGTAATGAATACATAAAATACAAACATAAATGAATAAAACAAAGAATATTTTGGTGAACTGTAAAAAATATTAAGTTATATGGTAAAGTGCAAAACCATACACAGTTTGGGGGTTAAGTGTAATTTTCACCACAGTTTTTAGGGGTAAAACTGTCCATATAGGGTAAAGTATAAAATCTCTTAGTTTATATGGTAAAGTGTAACAAAAAAAATTGTCTGGTAAAGTGTTAAAATCTGAATAATTCATTGGTTGATTGTATTTTTAATTTTTTGTTTTTAATACAATGATATTTGACTATTTTTTTGAATTTAGTTAGAAATCCCTCTAACAGCCCAAGCTAATAGCATATTTAAATCTCAATAATTTCATATAACTAAAACTATTATACCTCTCATTTGTGTCTCTTTTATCTTATTTATCCATCCTACTTTCAAACTTACTTTTTATACTTAATTTTTATAGGTCACACATGTTTCTCACTTACATTGTTTATTTTTTATATAACAATACTACTTCTATAATTTTTTAAATCTATTTAAATATTTTATGTGGGTGTGTGTGTGCATGTGTACACACACACACACACACACACACACACACACACACATATATATATATATATATATATATATATATATATATATATATATATATATATATATATATATATATATATATATATTCTTGATATTCGAATTATAATATTAATTGATAATTACTTACTAAGGGTCAGAGATGGGGTAGGAAAGAAAATCAGTGACGTGGTAGGAGAAAAGGTCAGACAGAATCAAGCATTCTACTCAATAATGATTAGGTATGTCAACCTTTTCACCAACCATGTCTCCGACTGTTTCTCTAGCCCCATCTCTTGACCTTTGGCTGATGTGGAGATTTTCAATATTTTTTTTATAAGTTGTAACATTTTCAATATATATTTTCAAATATAAACATTTTATTTTATTTATTATATATTCTAACTTTCTTAATTAAAATAACATAACAATAATAAGGTGATCGTAAAATACAACACAGAACAAAGACATAAAAATATATAATATCATGTGACATTTTATTTTATTATAAATTCTTACATTTTTAATTTTATATATATATATATATATAGAAAACACATGCTAAAATAAAGAAATAGAAGAAAGTAGGACATGAAAGAAATAAATAGAAGAAATCAAGTAAAGAAAAAAAATGAAAAAAGAGTTGTACAGAGGTGGATCCTAGCCACCCATAACCCTCTTGGAGCGTGCAAATCACGTTGAAAATTTTGTAGACCTCAATTCAAAGTTTAAACAATATAAAACGTGTGTATTATGTAGAGTGTAAAATATAAAGCAGTGAAATATAAAAGACACACGCAAAAAGAATTGAGTATAAGAATAATTTATTCTTATAGTCGAGCCAATAGGGTGAAAATCTTTACTAATCAAAACATGCATCTTAATGATTATAAATGTTGTAATCCACTATGTAAAGATAAACTAAAAACTCCTTACAAGTAGATATGATCTAAATCAGTATAATTCTTTCAAAAACTAAGATTCACAATCAAAAGATTGGATCTTAATGAAAACAGTAAAAACAATGGAAGAAACAATTATGGCTGCAAGATCATATGTTGGATGCCGATAGAATTCACAGTCGCATTTGTTCTCAGGCAAAATCTACAACAAGAACGAGATAAGCTCTCAAACGTTTTAGCTTCGATATTTTTTCTAAGTGCATGAATAATTTGTGAATCCCTGAGGTTTATAGAAGCACATCTTACTTTTATAAGAGACCTACAAAATAAGAAAAAATATATATATATACATATACATATCTATACACTCACACACACACACACACACATAATAAACCAATTAGATATCATTAGTAAGGAATTAAGATCAAATATCTAAAGTCTAAATAATATTTATTAGTCCAAAATTCAAAATCTAATCTAAAGAAATATATATACATAATATATTGTATATATTAATATAAAGGAAACAAGATAAAAACTTAGACTCGTAAATAGTGTAAACCATACTATATAAATTCTATATAAAAGAAAGAGAACTATAACCTAATCTAAGACTAAATAATATACATGATCATTACCAAACATGATGAATATCAAATCTTTTCTAAATAATTAATTCTTGGAAAGAAATTCAAAATATTAAATAAGACAAATAAACCAAGTATTATTAAATCACTTATTTGACAAATAGGTGACTCACCAATCTCCCACTTTTTGTCTTTCTTGGCCAAAACTTATATAATGACCCAAGTATGAGACTTGTATAATCACGAAAAACTAGTCACCCTAAATTGTGCATTTAATGATAAGATGGTTAATAAGAATGCTATGATATCTGGGATAACATTCGCTGAAGCAAATGAAAACAAGTCTTAATAAATCTGGTAAAAGGCCAGAGTCATTCCGTAGAAAAATAGATAACATGGTAATAAAAATAAGAAATATCAACATTATTTATCAAACAGAAACATAAAACATTTATTATGAAAAGAGATCATCAAACTGAAAAGTAGGATAACTTCATTTCGTCACAGCAGCATCTTCGAGGTCGAACTCTATTTCATCATAATCTTCATCACGGAGACCAGTGGGCATGGCATAGATCAAAGATGGATAGAATCACCATGAATGCAACACAAGATATGCAATGACATAGGCACCAGCATCCACAAATGGATTTACTCCCCCTGAACTTAGCACATTCTCCTAAGGTGGAGCAGCTAAACCTGAATTTTGAGCACAAGATTCTTCAACTAAATCTCCCCCTTTTTTGTCCAAAAAGAACACAATTGAAAAGAAGGCCGAGAATGTGGGAACAGAGAGTAGTAATATAGAAATAGTCTCAGTGACATACTACAATTGACCTAGTAAAATCGAATGAGGCGCTATAATCAACAAACCCTGGGTAGACTACGCAGGTTCACGAATGCCAGCAGAGATGTGGACGGCATCTACAGCAGCATCGAGAGTAACATTCAGGATGACATTCGGTGTGGCATCAAGAATAGGATCGAGAGTAACATTCAGGATGACATTCGGTGTGGCATCAAGAATAGGAGCAGAATTGGGAGCAGGATGAGAAGGAGAAGAAGAAATTGGAGTATCATGATCATAAGAGCTAACCTTTTCAATAGAATACACTACCAGAATATTAACCAATCGGTTCTTAGCACTAAGGAGCAGTGGGACAACAGAAAACACATTCGAACGTCTAAGTTACGGAACTCAAGGCACCAGACCTTGAGACACAAGTACTCTGAAGATCATACTGGGAAAAGGCAGAGCTCACTTCTTTGAGGATGATGTGGTGAAGAATGTGATGGCATCGAAGTCATGGGCGCAAATATTAAATGACATACATGTTCTTAGTTGGTAAAGGATGCGGGCATGAAAATCAGTGACTCGGGAGTTATTTATTGGAGACGTCTAATTGCTGCAGCATACATTGTGTAAGAACCCATAAAATAAAATCAACCTAGAAGAAGGGAAATGGGCTGACCATGCAGTGGTAAGATCACTCGTTAAGAACTTGATAATTCGAGTGAAATCAGCTTCCTCGAAATCTTCATCTACATCTGGGTCTCAAACAAGTCATCAACCATATCTAGAGTAAAGGAAAATATTTCTCCACGCACATACATATAAATGTATCATGGAGAGGTAATATCACGTACTTCGGCACAGATATTTGAGTAGAACTCATACACCACAACCTGCTCGAATGACACAGTGTAATAAATAGTGCTTATAAGATGTCAGATCTTAAAGAACTTGTCAAATTTATATGTCCGAAATGTTGGCGCATGTTGGCGCTTCTCTTTCACCACAGATTATCCAGCAAACATCTTATACCTATCATGAGCAGGTGTAGTATACAAAGTATTGGTAAAAGCACTATTCAAATTGTATTCTGCACCAAATTGGGGTTTAGATGTGATTGTATCCTCAATAAAATTAGGTACCGATGCATCCCCAAAACCTGGGTTAACCAAATCTGCATCTATGGTGTACTTATCGATGAATTCATCAGTTGGTGTGTTCAATCTTGAATTATACCCAACCGAGAGATTCCCATCACTTAAGATCTCAGGCATCCCCTTGGTCGGAGGATGCAAAGGGCCAATGACAATGCCCTTCCCCTTTCAAAGACATAGAAGAGCATTGATAGCTGGTTCACGGTTGTCATTAATTAAATCAGACACCGGATTTGAGGATTAATGAGTACGCTTGGAAACAAAAAAAAAATTTGAGGCCTCCAAATCGGAAATGGAGCCATTGATAGGCACAGAAGACTCACACTCACCAATTGAAGATAATCAGTGTTGGCAGTGATGCCGAGAATATTGGCAGTCACATCCACAATCGCATTTACGACTGTATATCCCCTTTATTCGAAGCCTTAGTCAATTTATTTGAAACTTTCTTCTTATACTTCTTCTGGGTTTTCTGCTTCTAAGATTTTTATCCACCCTTCTTGGACACATCGGAAATACAGTCTAGAGACTCAACAATGTCTGGTCTGCAGCCACGGGGGCATTTAGACTTGCATGATGATCCTCAAATAATCTAAAAACTAGGTGGATCCTTGATTTTGATCTTATTCCCTTTCTCACCGAGAAATAAGGCAGCATTTGGGCCAGTTGGCTCAGCAACCGGAACCATGACATTGTTTAGATCAAGTGATGTCATGTTGACCGAAGCAAGATAAAGCGGCAAGGAGGCCAGAGAAATGGATGGTGTGGTGAAATTATCTTTAGTGGAAGGATAAAGAGGTGGTGTCGAAGAAGTCGTTGGCGATGAGGTTGCTGGAGCAATAGGGGATGTGCTATGAGAGCGGATGCTATCACATCAGCCGGTGCATTAGGGATGGCATTGATGCCAGCATCATCAAAGGGAGTAAACTAAAGTTGTAGAGATATATCAAGCATGGCGGCGACTCCAGAAGTGGCGGCGTCGGATGCAGGAGAAGAAGATGAACATTTGGTTGGACTTGAAAAAGGTTATTTAACACCTAAAATCAACTTGTCCATGTTAGTAAGTAGATATAAACCCATGGGTCACATTAAAATAAAAAGTAGGAGAGAGAAGAGAACTCAATAAATGTAAGAAGATTTGACAAACAAGAGTGTATGTGTGTGATGCATAGATACTATATACATACATATATACATAAGTATATATACATATGAAGTCCAAGAGTCTAAAAGACTAACCCCGGATGATTTTAAAAGAAAAACTCAAAATAGGAAAAAATATCTTAGTTTAAAATCCCTCAAGTAAAGAAATACAAAATAAATGAAGGGAAAATAGAAAACATTGAACCCAGATTACCATAGCTCATGAAGATCCTAGATCCTAACAATATCTCACCTTCCAAATCAGCCCACTCGTCAACATCACCGTGAGAAGAAGTTTGTATCCTTACTTCAACTGTACGAACCAAGAATCAACAAGAAGCCAACTAACACCAAATGATGATGTCCTAGGAATTTTATGACTAAAATATGTAATGAGAGAATTCACAAACAAAGACATAAAAATAAATAGATTCAGTTGTTGGAGATAGGTTCCCAAATGCGAATGGCATCAAGAATTGCATCCGTCTGCAAGTTCAATGGATTATAAATTCTTAACTGGGAAAATAAATTAAAATTCTAAGTTGCTAAGTGGATTCGGTATATTGTGTCCGGTAGTAGATAGTACCTCCTCTTTATCGAGCAGAAAAATAATATTTCATTTGATCGCATTGATCATTGATTCGTACGGGTGAGCTTCTTTATTAGATCCCATTGATCATAAATTAGCACAATTTTTCACCCCTTTTTGGATGGTTCAAGACTTACTGCAATAGACAAGATATCAGTTTTTTGCTTCCAATAGAAACACACGTTTATGCAATAAACAACCCATATCTTGGTTTTCAAAACATCTGTTTTCACCAGTGCATTTTTGATCAGTAATTTCAACAGTTGAGACATTATGCACGGTATGTCTAACAACTAAAAAATTAGAAATAAATAAAGAAAAATAGTGTAATATAGAATGCCACGACAGATGTGAGGGTGATTGTCACGGCATGTAGACTCACATTCTAATAGAGCACATATTGAGAGATCTTGTCAAAGAGAAAAATCTCTCATAACCTACTTCCTTGGTAAAAATTTTCTGCAAGCTAGTTTTCAGTGTTGACATATTCCATGCGAGTTGTATTTTTCTCAACAAAATTTCATATAAAGTGATGTCTAATATTGGTGTATTTTATACAAAAATGTTGAAATTGATTCCTAGAAATGTCAATAGCACTAGATTTAACACAAGAAATAGTAAGAGTGTCAATGTATAAGACATAGTCCTCAAACACTTGATTCATCCATAACAATTGGGAACAACAACTTTCTACAGATACATACTCAAGCTCAGTTGTAGATAGAGAAACACAATTTTGCTTCCTACTTTACCAAAAAACAATATTATTTCCAAGATAAAATCATGCTCCAGTTGTACTTTTTCTATCAGTAAATTCACTTGCCTAGTCAGAGTCACTAAAACCAACAAGAACAGGATTGGTGTCTTTTGTATACCAAATACCTAACTCAGTTTTACCATTTATATACCAAAAGATACATTTAACGACTTTTAAATAAGTGATTTTAGGATTAGCGTGGTAAATAGAACAAACACAAACACTATACATAATATGAGGACGACTGGTAGTTAAATAAAGCAAACTTCTTATCATGCTTTTTTACAATGTAAGATATACTCCTTTAGCCTCATCATCTTTAAATATCTTTTCTCTTGAACCTATTGGAGTTTTTAAATGTGATGTATTTTCTAGATTAAATTACTTATACAAGTTAAGAGCAAACTTGCTTTGAGAGATAAAAATACCATCATCTATCTACTTTATTTGTAAGCCCAGAAAGTAGCTCAACTCACCAACCATGCTTAATTCAATCATTGAGGTCAATGAATCTACAAAGAACTTGTTTAGAGTATTAGATGAAGATCTAAAAGTGATATCATCCACATAAATTTGTTCAATAAGAATTTAATTATAAAGTTTTTGAACAGACATAATTTTATCAAATTCACCCTTTTTAAAACAAAATTTAAGGAGCAATTTAGTGAATTTGTCAAACCACGCATGGGGGGCCTATTTGTAACCATAGAGATCTTTATTAAACTTGAAACCATGATCAGGCTTACGGATATCCTCAAAGCCATGAGGTTGAGTAACATACATATCCTCAATGATATTACCATTTAAAAAGGAGTTCTTAACATTGATGTGGTGAAATTTAAGATCAAGATGATAAGTTATAGCTAAAATGAACATTATCAAATCTAGTAGTCAGTGAGAATTGATCATCATAAAAAAAACTCTTTTTCTTAAAAACCATTTTGAATAACTAATGGAGCCTTGTTAAGTATATTATTTACATGCTCATCAAATTTGCTTTTGAAAAACCACACTATTTCCATCACATTTCTATCAGTGAGATAAGGAACAAGGTCCCAACAAAATGTTATCAGTTAATTTATCAAGTTCACTTTTCATAGTCTAATGCTAAGATTCATCTTTAAGAGCTTCATAAAAATTTATAGATTCAATAGAGGACACATAAAAATTAGTTCTTACCATAAAATATTATTTAGAAACACAGTCCAAACTTACCATTTCTGATTTGGTGTCTATGAATGTTGTTACGAATGTCACCTCAAATACTTTAATTGGATTTGTAATGGCATTATAAGGGACATAACAACTTTCTTGTATATCTGTAGACTGTAAACATTATCAATGGATCCAATTCTTACAAGAAAATACACATTAGATGCATCAACCACATCACAAGAGATTTTATTAAATTACAAAATTAAGCCATCATCATATAATTTACTAATACTTAAGAGATTTGACTTAAAATTGTCAATGAGATGAACATCCTTAAGTTTAAGAAACCCAAAAATGTTTAGAGTACCACTACCAACAATCTTGATATGGCATAAATAAGTCAGACCTGGATTTGGGTAGACCTGAACTGGGACAATCACAGGACAGGAAGCTAGGCCAGCTCAATCCTTGAGAAGGTCTGGTCTTCTTAGAAATAGATCAGAGATGTTGAAAAGAGGATCGCTATGGCTCAGGATTTATCCTGACCTCGTGTGAATTCTTCATAAAACAATCCTTGTAGAATGGGATCAAGGCAGGCTCGAAGATCCGGACTTACAAGAGAGAGGGAGAGCAGGATCAGGGTAGACCTGGTACCCTGACCTCCTCCTAGGGGACAAGTGGGACCACTTGTCAGAATTGGTTGCTTAACGGCCCTTGGTTCGTGGCCTTTGTTCCCGAGATCCCGAAAGGGGTCCCCACTGCGGAAAACTATAAATATCTCAGCCTTGAGGCTGAGAAAGGTATGCCATTCTTGGTGCATTCCTTTTCTTGATCACTAAAACTCTCTACACGCTTTCTGACTTAACCATCAGAGAGGTTTCCACCGGAAAACCTTCGGTGGTCCTTTTCTGACGTGTTTGTGTGTGCAGGGCAGGAAGAAGCACAGGTTTCAGGCATTGTCATATTTTTAGGGTGAAACAATTTGCGCCGTCTGTGGGAAATCAATCTGCTATGACATGAGTTATACATGGCTTCAGACGGTATATGACGAAATCTGTTGGAGGATCTGGGTGGCACGCCGAGCTCCGCCGCACCATGGTGCATGACGCGGTCGACAGAGCTGTCAACGGCGAGACCGAAGGGGGCAAAACCATTGGTAGCAACCTGGCACCGTGCCACCCCCCTCTGACGGATCAACGCCGACCAATGGCGGATCACTGAATGGAAACTTCCTCATATAGCTGTCTGAGCTCATTGGAAAAGCCGTGGAAGCGGCCGTAGAGAAGAAGTTCGCGTAGATCTCGACGCCGCCATCCAACACACCACTAGCTCGGACAATTCTGCTAGTGGAAATGGAACCGTTGCGCGGCCAACGCACGGATCGGACCCCTCTCTAAGACACAGAGAAGCACTTCTCTACCTCCGACAGTGAGACGTCGAGGCAGGCTAATTCAGGCCTTACTGAGCAGATGCAAAGCTTGTAGAAAGAGATACGAGAATTCAAAAGGAAAATAATGACGAGCTGATACGGTTCCGGCGCAGAGAGGTACACCGTTCACTGATGAGGTCATGCGTGATGATGTGCCGGCCTCCTATAGATCTCTGGGCTTCGAGTATAGCGGGAAAATAGATTCTTTGGGATCACCTGAGCCGCTTCGAAATTGCAGCAGTTGTGCACAAGTTCTCGGACGCAGTCATGTGCCGAGTTTTCCCGATGACTTTCACTAAGTCATCTCAGCTCTGGTTTAGCCAGTTGCCACCACGATCTATCAGCAACTTTGACGAATTCAACTCGGCATTCCTGCACCAGTTCACCAGCTGCAAGAAAAAACCAGAAAATGCCGCTTGAGCTGTTTAATTTGAAGCAGAAAGAGAATGAGAGCCTGCGCGCTTATATCAATCGGTTTACAAATGCAAATTTAGAAGTGTCGTCGGCATCGGAAGAACTCTTAGTGAACGCGTTAGCGCAAGACCTCAGGAGAGGAGAGTTTTTCCATTCACTGGTTGTGAAGCCAGCACTGAAGTTTGGAGAACTCTTAGAGAGGGCAGAGAAGTATATTCATTTGGAGGAGGCCCTAAAGATCAAGGAGGAAGGGAGAAGAAGAGAGAGAGGTATGATAGAGAGGAGAGAGAGCCGGTGAAAAGGTCCAGGCCAGACCTGGCTAGAGGACTACCTCATTTCGATAAGTACACACCCTTGGAGACTCCTCAAGGGGAGATCTTGCAAGCGATTGAGAGGCATACCGATCTTAAATGGCCCAAAACCTACTCTCAGAAGCCACGAAAAGAGAGTTCTGACCGATTATGTAGGTATCATAATGAGTACGGACATGACACGGATCAGTGCACTCATTTGAAGGATGAGTTATAGAGGATGGTGCAGGCTGGGCACCTCTAGGAGTATTTACGGATGAAGAGGGAAGAGCTCAGGTCTGGCTATCGTAGTCATGATCGACCCCAGCAGAATAAGCATGAGCAAGATAGCGGGCGAAATAGTGGAAGACGGAATGACCAGTCCCAGGTCATACGAGGAGAGATTCAAATGATCACGGGTGGCGAGTGGGATGAGCACTCCAAACGGACTCAGCATAGATATGTTCGTGCCGCAAGGGACTTGGTCCGAAAGACACAAGAGGTGGGGCATATGGCACCTAGTCCGAACATATGTTTCGGCTCTGAAGATTAGAATGGCATCTTGGCCCCTCATATGGACGCCCTTGTCATAAGGGCCCCTATTGAAAATTATAATGTGAAGCGCGTGTTTGTTGACACGGGAAGCTCTGCCGATATCCTGTTCTACAACTGTTATCAGCAATTAAAACTAGATGTGGAATTGGAAAAGGTGACAACTTCTTTGGTAGGATTTGCGAGGGGAGCACTGAAGCCTTTGGGGGCGGTAAGACTCTTGGTGACATTGGGGGAAGAACCGTACATAGTGACTAGGACGGTACGATTCTTGGTAGTTGATGCACCATCCTCGTATAATGTTATGCTAGGACGACCATCCTTGAGACAGTTCCAAGCAGTAATCTCCGTATACCATATGAAGATGAAGTTTCCGGCTGAGGATAGAACGGGCGAAGTCAGAGGAGATCAGTATTCGTCAAGGCAAACGTATGTCGAGTGCGTTAGATGGAATGAGGAGGAGCGACAGAACAAAAGAGCTCGGGTATAAAAGGAGAGGCCAGATCTGGCTCAGAGAGAAGAAGGGCTGATGGTAGTAGAGATGGTTCCAGGGGATGATAGTAGAGTGGTGTGAGTGGGGACGACGTTAAGTCCGGAATTTTTTTTAGATCTGGTCCGATTTCTGTAAGGGAACACTGATGTCTTTGCCTGGTCTCCCAAAGACCTTGTGGGTATAGACCCGGCAGTCGTGGAACACCACCTCAATATCACCCCTGGGGAAAAGCCAGTGAAGCAGCGAAAGCGTAATTTCGGGCCAGAAAAGGAGGCAATCATTGAAGCTGAGGTTGAGAAACTACTAAAAGCCAAACACATCCAGGAATACAATTTCCTGAGTGACTTTTTAATGCAGTATTGGTCCCTAAAACCCAAGATGACTGTCGGATGTGTATAGATTTTCGTGATCTTAATCGTGCTTGCCCCAAAGATCACTACCCTCTTTCTAGGATAGACCAATTAGTCGATTCCACATCTGGATGCGAGCTATTATGCATGATGGATGCCTCACAAGGCTATCACCAGATCAGTCTCGTAGAGGAAGACTGGAAGTGGGTTAGCTTTATAACCCCAAAAGGAACATAATGTTACGTGGTCATGCCATTGGGGCTCAAAAATGCAGGGGCCACGTATCAGAGACTGGTGGGTAAAATGTTCAAAGCGCGGTTGGGGAGGAACATGGAGGCATACGTGGATGACATGTTAGTCAAAAGCATGATGGCGACCTCGCATGTGGATGATTTGAGAGAAACCTTCGATACCTTAAGAAAGTACAGGATGAAGCTTAACCCCAAGAAATGTACATTTGGGGTCAGAGCTAGCAAGTTCCTGGGTTACATGGTTACAGAGAAGGGGATTGAGGCTAACCCGGAGAAAGTAAGAGCTATTATGTAAATGCAAGTGCCAAGGAACATCAAATAAATGCAGTGCTTGGCAGCCCGAATCAATGCTTTGAGCAGATTCGTTTCACGCTCAGCTAAGAAGAGCTTACCATTTTTTCAAGCTGTACGCAAAAAGGCTAGATTCCAGTGGAGTAATAAATGCGAAGAAGCATTTAAAATGTTGAAGGAACACCTGGCGGGGATGTCCTTTCTCAGAAAGCCAATTCAATGAGAACCTTTAATTCTATACTTATCTGTCGGGCAGCAGGCTTTCAGCTCTGTCCTGCTTAGAGAGGAAGGCAAGGTACAAAGGACGGTGTATTACTGGAGCAAAGTACTTCACGACACTGAAATTCGATATGTGGAAGTAGAACGAGCAATGTTAGTTCTTGTTGGCACAGCACGTAAGTTGCAACCTTATTTCCTTTCATATAGCATAATTGTGCGAACCAACCTACCGTTGAAAGTGATCATGGATAAGCCCGAGGCGTCAGGGTGGCTGGTCAAGTGGATAATTGAGCTCAGCGAGTTCGACATAACTTTCGAAGCCAGAACAGCTATTGAAGCTCAGGCACTTGCTGACTTCATGCAGGAAATGACCAACTCTCCCGAGGACAAAAAAGAATGGATATTTTTTACGGACGGCTCGGTCCGAAGTCAGGGCTGCGATGCAGGAATATTGTTGATCGACCCAGTAGGTGTGGCTACTGAGTACGCAGTGCGAATGAACTATGCTCTAACTAATAACGCAACTGAATATGAGGCCCTTCTGCGAGGAGTTCAAATGGCGAAGGATTTAGGGGCAGAACAGGTGTGCGCGAAGGTTGACTCACAGCTTGTATGTAGACAGATAAGTGGAGATTTTGAGACCAGAGATGAAAGCATGTAGAGGTACCTGGCCCGGTTTAGAGAACTAGCCAAGGGGATGAGGCTCTAACTGTCCTCCAAATTCCTAGAGAGGAAAATGGGAGAGCAGACTATTTGGCTAAGTTAGCCAGCTCAGTCGTGGATTGCCAAGAAAGGGTAATCACTTTGTTGATGGCAGACAATGAATTTGGAACAGATCAGGTATGTGCGGTGAATGAGAGAGAGGACTGGCACTTTCTTATTCAGGCATACCTAGAAAAGTGAGAGCTGTCGGAGGATAAGAGGGAAGGAGCAAAGGTGAGGACCAGGTCTGCTCGATTCTGCTTGATAAGGGGACATTGTTTCAACGAGGATTTCGATGGCCTCTATTGCAATGTCTGAGCTCAAAGGAGGGCACCCAGGTCCTCAAAGAAATTCATGAAGGATGTTGTGGCAACCACATGGGAGCAAGAGCCCTGGCCAATAAAACAATGCGAGCTGGCTACTTCTGGCCATCGCTGAGGAAAGAGGCTGAGGACATTGTTAAGAAGTGTGAAAAATGTCAGAAAATGTCTCCCTTGACTCATCAACCAGCGGAAGAACTCATGACAATGAGCTCTCCCTACACCTTTGCAATATGGGGGATAGACCTGGTCGACCCATTCCCAATGGCTCCAGCCCAGAAGAGGTTTTTGATCGTGGCTATCGAATACTTTAGCAAGTGGGTTGAGGCTGAAGCCCTGGAAAAAATCACGGAAGAGGCAGTGATGGGCTTCATCTGGAAAAATATCGTATGCCGATTCATCCTTCCAAGGGTGATGATCTGAGATAATGGTACCCAGTTCACGGGGGCCAAAATTAAAGACTAGTGCGCCAAAATGAAAATCCAGCAGCACTTCACATCTATTTACCACCTGCAGGTAAATGGCCAGGTCGAGGTGACTAATCGCATCCTTGTCCAGGGACTCAAGTCGCGCTTAGAGAAATCTGGAGGTAAATGGGTGGAAGAGCTAGGTGCAATACTCTGGGCTTACCGCGCCAATCCTAAGGAAAGCACGGGTGAAACCCCCTTCAGCTTGGTTTATGGCATGGATATCGTCATCCCCGCGAAGATCAGCCTTGAAACCCACCGAGTACGGAACTTCGATGAAATCCAAAATGATGCATTGGTGCAGGACGTGTTGGATTTAATCGAAGAAAAGAGAGATCAAGGAGCGGTTAGGATGGAGCATGTGAGGGGACGAATCCGGGCAGCTTACAACAAAATAGCTCGAAAGAGGTATTTCCAGGTGGGAGACCTGGCCCTTAGAAGGGCTGATATGGGAAAAGCCAAGGGAGAACTTGATGCTACGTGGAAGGGACCATTTGGGTCACAAAGATCTTGGCAAGTGGCGCCTACAAATTGGAGGAATTAGAAAGGGCCGAGATACCTCGAGCATGGAATGTCTCGAATTTGCGTAAACTTTATATGTAATTCTACAAAGTTTATGATATTGCAGGTTTATTCTTTCTTCCAGCTAATAGATCTCTATAAAAGCTAGGATTGGCTAAGCGTGGAAGCCCACAGAATTTCCTGACCTGATTGTCAGATGAAGACAGGATTGGCTAAGGGCGGATGCCCACGAAATTTCCTGACCTTATTGTCAGATGAAGCCAGGATTGGCTAAGGGCGGATGCCCACGACATTTCCTGTCCTGATTGTCAGATGAAGCCAGGATTTTCTAAAGGCGGACGCCCACGAAATTTTCTGACCTGATTGTCAAATGAAGCCAGGATTAGCTAAGGGCAGATGCCCACGACATTTCCTGACCTGACTGTCAGTTTAAGCCATGATTGGCTAAGGGCGGATGCCCCATTTTCCCAACTTGACTGTCAGTTTAAGCCAAGATTGGCTAAGGGCAGATGCCCCATTTTCTTGACCTGCCTGATTGTAAGTTTAAGCCAGGATACTCGCGAAAGCGCCTGACCTGACTTTCAAACCAGGCCAAGAGTGGTTTAAAACAGATGATAATAAAAAATGCTCGACTCGATTTAAAGCCAGGTCTGGCCAAAGGCGGATGCCTCAATTCTCCAGACCTGACAGTAAGTTCAAAAGCCAGGACTGGATAAACTTGAAAACCTTAACTCGCTTGATTTGATTGAACAGATAAACAAGAATCAACTAAAATTTTCGGAGAAAATACTCTTGAATTTATCATCAAATTCTAGCAATACAGAGGAAAATTGCACACGCCTTCTATAAAGAGTGGCAAATTTGATTACAATGCAGGAAATAAAACAGAAGAACAGAAAATTCAGCAAAATCCCAGAGACATTTAGCCATGTGAGGAAGACGGCCTCCGATCAGAGGCCAGAACATGGCGGACATGCCACAGCTCACGCTCAGTTTCGTGGTAGCGCTAGCAGTACTTATCGGCTCGCTCAGATATGGCATGAGCTTCGCCGACGGTGATAGTCAACCAGTTCACCGACTCTGTCAAATCGGCCTTCTCTTCTCGCAACTGACGATTCAGTTGACGCAGCTCGGCCCACTCTCTCTTGTAGTAGCGTTTCTTCTGCATCTTCCTCTCCAAGAGGCGATACAGATAGCTGATTTTCTCTCGAAGCACAGTCAGTTTATCGGAAAGCTTGAAATTTTTGACGAACAGAGAGATGTTCTTTCGTTTCACAGAGTCAAGCTCTTCAAGTAAGGAAGAAGAAGCCATTGCAGAAATTGAAGAAAAATAAATCTTACATGCACATATATAAATAAAATGAACGCACGTGCCAAGGAATAAAAAGTACTAGGGTTTTCGGAAAATCAGGAAACTCTGGAATCCCAAGAGTCACTATGAGACAAAATCTGCATTATTATTATAATGAAAAATTGTTCATTACAAGTTCAGCAAATACATAAAGCAGACCAGCCACACAGGCAAAACATCAGGTCTGACCAAGGAAAATAAAAGAGAGCCGCCCTAAGCCTCAGTCTCAGCATCCATCTCCTCAACCAACTGCTCCATGGCATCCTCAACTAAGGCGCCTAGTGAAGCCCCGTCAGGCAGCTCACCCAGACCTGCGAAGGTTGGGGAAGGAGAAGAGTCAGGAAGAGGCAAGGCAAGCGCCTGGTCTGGATGAGACTGCTCTGGTGCAAGAGAATGGAAAAGGGCAAGGATGTGCCTAGCAAACTAAGCAGGCCCGGCAGTATGAAGGTGGTCTTGCTACGAAGCATAAGTAAATGATGTGGGCTCAAGAGGAGTCTTTAGAGGCAGTTCTCGATCAAAGGGATCCTCGGAATGCTATGAGGCCAACTTGGCTTGCTGGTCCAGGCCAAAATGATAATAGCCTATGGCCTCTGGAACAAGCAGCGTATAAAGCTCCTTGGACCCCAGGAAGGCTTACCGGGTCTCCTCCCTGGCTAGCTGAACCAACCTTAAACCCTCTTCAGAATTCAAGAATTCGGTCTTCCATCCTTCTCTAGCCTTTGCTAGGACTTCATCGGCTAGGCTCCTGGATTCTGCCAGAGCCTCGTCCCGCGCCTCAGGGTGCGCCATCTCCACTACCTTTGCCTGGGCTTTCTTCACCTTGGCTAGCTCATCCTTTAGCCTTGACAGCTCATCCCCTTGTTTCTTCAGCTCGACTCCTCGTTCCTTAGCTAGAGCCTTAAAGAGATCCCCCTTCACGTGTAGCTCCTTGTTTTCTTTAATCACATCGAACTGGATCATAGATCTGGTGGCTCGAGTGGCCAAGATAGCCCTCTTGGAAAGAGCCTGATTACAGGTTAGAGGGTTAGTACTTAGGCAGATAATGTAAAAGGAAAAAGAAAAGGAAGGAAAAATTTACTCACGCTTCATCCTGGCACCAGGACTCCAAGAGTTTGCGGTCATTCATCTTCTCCAGGTCTTGCTGGCCCACCGGTCGGCATTGCCTAAGCATATACTGGAGAGCCACCTCTCCTGAACAGTTGAGGATCGGGTTAATTGGAGGGGGAGTGTTGCGTGTTATTGGAGAAAGGGCTGTTGGGGCACGACCGCCCTGAGTTATGTGGGGCCTCTTGGACAGAAGAACAACATCCTCCTCGGAATCGGAGGAAGGACTCATGGGGGCTGTGGAACGAAGAGGCTGCCGAGAAGGGATGGAGCCTGTTACTTTAGAAGGATTGGGGCCCGGTACTCGGGAAGGAGTGGAGCTCTGGACCTGGGCAGGAGAGGAAGAACCCACTTCTCAAGCAGCTATTTCTGGGGTCTCCTCCGTTCCTTTTGTGGCAGCTGCACTTATCTGGCGCATCATCCTTTTTGAAAAGAGAAAAGGATAAGACTTATGAAAAATAAAGTACAAAGAGATAGACCATGATAAAAAGAATTTCACCAATCTTTCGGGTTGGAGGGCCCGTTTCTAGCCGCTCGTTAAAGAAATCCAGAACGAATGGAAGAAGAAGGTCGGTCACATGAAGAGGATTCCCATTAAGGGTAGAGATGATTTTTTGCAGAAGGGGGGACCTATCTGCGGCAAAGAGGTGACAATAGGAGGGTAGCTTATCGATTGGCTTAGGGTCAAAACCCCAGTCCCCATCACAGTAGACAAAAAAGAACTTCTTCCTCCAAGCTTTGTTAGAGGAAGGGAGCCCATGCAGGAAATGAACTCCAGGTCTGGCGCTGAGATAGAAGCAGCTAGGGTAAGAGCTCTTGGCCTGGTAGAGTTGGTAGAAGGTTTGAGCTGTGGGATCCAGACCAGCATACCGCATGGCCAGATTGTAACATAATATAATCCTAAAAGAATTGGGGGTAAATTGAAAGACTGGGATTTTGTACATGGCGGCGATTTCAAGCATCAGGGGGTTCACCGGAAGATGCAAACCTGCCTGAAACTGGTTGACATAGAAAGTCAACCAGCTGGCCGGCGCTTGACACGCCAGAATGCCCGCCGGAGGGCGGTGAAGATCGCATTGTTTAGGGAACTTATATTTATGGCGCAGCTCCTCCACAGATCTATCGCTATGGATGGAGGTGACTTTGGGGTGATCAGGGATCGGCGGAGGATATTCTAAACCCCCTGAGGAAGAAGAGGCGGCCGCAGGAGGGGAAGACGTCAGAGATGAGAAGGCTACCGCCACCGGGGAAGGAGAAATAGTTGGAGGAGCATTGGGAGGAGAAGAAGATGATGACATTATCGGAAATTTAAAGAGAGAGGACGGAGAAAGTACCTGGTCTATGAGGGTGGCCGGAAAAACTGAATCTGAAAACTTGCCGAAGTACTAGAGAGAAAAAGAGAAGCTTGAGAGTTTTTGACAAAATGAAAATGTGAAGGTGAGAGAGAGAGAGAGTCCAGCGGGAATAAAAGGCAAATAGATAAATTCAAAAAATGAGAATCGAGGAAAAAGCAGGATTTGATGAGATCCTCGCATTTAATGCGGGACAGATGAACAGTACCCTATGCAGTAAGCTGGAACGCCAACCATCCTAGGTTAGGTCACACGCCGCTGACTTGTCAGAGGTACAGTACTTGGAAAGACGTGTGGGTATTGCAACCGTTTCGGTATGTGGGCCGACACCACTAATGCCAATGATTAGGCCTGATTATCAGGAGGATTTTTAGGGATCCATGCAAGTACGAGAAATAAGAAAAGCGTGTGGGACCTCATTTATTCCAAAGGGCTCTGGAGTTTTACAGCTCTACCCCAACTATTTCGGGGGGAGGAGCTGATGTGGCATAAATAAGTCAAACCCGGATTGGGGTATACCTGAACTGGGACAATCACAGGGCAGGAAGCAAGGCCAGCTCAATCCTTGAGAAGGTCTGGTATTCTTAGAAATAGATCAAAGATGTTGAAAAGAGGATTGCTACGGCTTAGGAATTATCCTGACCTGGTGTGAATTCTTCATAAAACAATCCTTATAGAATGGAATCAAGGTAGGCTCGAAGATCCAGAATTACAAGAGAGACGGAGAGCAGGATCAGGGCAGACTTGGTACCCTGACCTCGTCCTAGGGGACAAGTGGGACCACTTGTCAGAATTGGTTACTTAACGGCCCTTGGTTCGCGGCCTTTGTTCCCGAGATCCCGGAAGGGGTCCCCACTGCGGAAAACTATAAATATCTCATCCTTGAAGGTGAGAAAGGTATGTCATTCTTGGTGCATTCCTTTTCTTGCTCACTAAGACTCTCTACACGCTTTCTGACTTAAGCATCGGAGAGATTTTCACCGAAAAACCTTCGTTGGTCCTTTTATGACGTGTTTATGTGTGAAGGGCAGGAAGAAGCGTAAGTTTCAGGCGTTGTCATATTTTTAAGTTGAAACAAATCTTATCATGAGATCCATTACCAAAAGAAACTATACTTCTATCAATGTATTTGTAATCCCGAAAATTACCTATTTCTTCAGTCATTTGGCAAGATCATCCAGTGTCAAGGTACCAAGAATCTTGAGGTTTTGGTTTCAAAATTTAGGGAGCAAATTAAAGTTGATATCTATTTTTTTAACCCAAGTAGATTTAATGCGGTCAGAGATTCAAGGAGATGCTTGTGGCATCATCGGTGGCATTTCTGGTGCCATCTTCTTTTTTCGAAATCTTTTTGACACGATCATGTTTTCGCTTAGTACATTAGGGCCAAATGTGTACCTGGGTATTAAAGTAATGATAAATAAATTGGCGTTTACTTGGTTTTGGTTTTGGTTTAAAATAACATTTTTGATTAGGTGAAAATTGAGAATTAACACCTTATTGAGATTTTGCTTTTCAAAACCGAGGTCAATTTTGTCATGTTTGACTCCAATTAAAAGGACCTCATCAAGCCTTTTTCTCACTTGTTCAATCGATCAAGGGTATCGAGTTTATACTCTATTTTGACTTTGGTTAATTCAGCTTCTAAATGTGTAATGTTAGTTTTTTGTACAAGATTTTCGGAAGTAAAAAGTTTTTGCATATTTATAAAAATATCAATCCTTTTCTTTTTCTCTTGCCATTCATTTAAAAGTTTTTAGTAGGCATCAGCTAGTTCGGTATGAGGAAAGTTACATCTGCCATTCTACGAGGTTGAGGCAGATTTTTTTAGTAAAATTTAGGCACACATACGATTGGCCAGAGTTAGATGCGCCTATGAATGCAATGGGTAATGTAATAGCATCTTTTATCGCATCGTGACCTGCATTGACAAAATCTTCCTCCTAAATAGCAAGGAAGGAATGATCCTCAATTTTGTGTTGAAATTCATACTTAGACTCATTATCACTCAAGGTGGAATTGAAATTATTACCAGCTAATGTGTTAGCACATTTGTTAGGAAAGTGGACGAAGCTATAGCACGCACGACACCTAATACACTAAAGAGTTTTGATATCAAAAATTCATAACAAAAAACTAGGACTCTCTTGATTTTTTAATGGTGCAACTTTTTGACAAAACATTGAAGTAATTTTGTTTGGGATTTGGTTTTGATGACGAGATTTGACAAGTTCTTCAAAAGTTTTTGTAATGAGAGCAGTGTCTTCGTCACCAATGTAAGATTTATCGAGCTCACGTGTAATGTCAATCATCTTACTGTGCATAACTTGGCCAGAAGAATCTACTAGAGCCCAGTAAGTTTAACACTTGCGGACACCTCATAATGGAGTTGTAGGGCATTCCATGTATCTTTGGCAGTAGCAAGATTCTAGAAAATGTGAAACATGTTCGAATCTACTGCACAAAAGATTGCAGGAAGAAATTTTGAATTCATACTACCGTCAAGACGATCATTAGATGTTCCCAACATCTCATCTTGAGGAATAAGATCACCATACACATCAATAAGTTGTGGAGGTGTCCACTTATGAAGTACCATATATATACCAAACCCGTTCATCAATTGATTTAATGTAAACACACTTTCTGACTTTCCAAGTTCCACGGTTAGATCCATCAAGAATCGGGGGACGACCCAACTGTGAATCTATAAGTTTGTAAAAGAGGATCAACACTTAGTAAAATTAAGTATTGGCTCTAATGCCACTTGAAAAGAATTGCTGACCTCGATTCATAGTTTTAAACAATATAAAAATGTGTGTGTTGTGTAGAGTGTACAATATAAAGAAGTGGAAAATAAAATGTTTCCATAAAAGACTTTCTACTATAATAATAATTTATTCTTCTATTCAAGCCAAAAGATCAAAAATCTTTACTAATCAAGATATGCATTTTAATGATTACAAAAGCCAAAATACACTAAGAAAGAAAAACTAAAAACTCATTAAGAGTAGATATGATCTAAACAAATAGAACTCTTCCATAAACTAAGATTCACAATCACAAGATTGGATCTTAACGACAATAATAAAAACTATGGAACAAAATAATTCTGATTGCAGGATATTATGACGGATGTTGACAAAATTCACAGTCGTTCTCAAGTAAAATATGCAGCAAGAAAGAAAAGCTCTTGAGCGTTTTAGCTTCGATATTTTTCTCTAAGTGCGTAAGTCATCATATGTGAGCAATCCCTCACCTTTATATAGGCACACCTTGCTTGTAAAAGAGATCTACAAAATAAGAAAAAAAAGATTGTATGCACAATAAAGATAGTAAATACCATTAGTAAGGAAATAATATCAAATCTCTAGAGTTCTAGTAATATTTACTAGCCTAAGATTTGAAATCTACTCTAACAATAGAAATATACATAATATACTGTATATATATATTAAAATAAAAGAAATAAGATAAGATTTTAAACTCTTAAATAATATGAACCACAATATACGAATTCTATATAAAAGAAAGAGAATTACGACCTAATCTAAAAATAAATAATATACATGATAATTATCAAATATGATAACTATTAAACATTTTCTAAATTATTAGATTTTTGCAAGAAAGTCAAAATATCAAATAATACAAAATAAACTAAGTATTATTAAATCACGTATTCAAAAAATACGTGACTCAACACATGTGCCTTCTTATTGCCCAAGGCGGTGCCTGACACCCAACCCCTTTTGTCTTTTTTTTTCCCTTTCCCCATCCTTCCGTTCCCACATCCTCTCTCCCAATCCATCCCCTCCCATTTATTGCTTTCCTCCAAACAAAATCCATGTCTAAAGATGCTCTAATGTGTTTTTGGCTCGGATACAATGGCAAATCAAATATGAGTTTGTGCTAACGGTGGTGTAAATTAAAAGAGAAGTACACTTAATGTGTGATAATCAAAACTAAAAAATGTGTCACACTCTTATCAGGTTATATTGATCGATTCATAACTAATAATAAATTCTTAGTTATATTGTATAGTTATTGTTAGGAAGCCCAGCGGTGGAGTTAATAGTTTTTAAACGAGGAGGCTCCAATTCAAGTGTTGTTACCAAAGAGAAAATATAATTTTTTTTATTTGGGAATATTACAATTTTTTGTAATTTTATTAATTTACGAAAAATTAATACTTTCGAATATAAAAATCAATACATCATAGTATTGGGTCAGAAATATATGAGAAATCAATACGTTCGAGTAGAAAAATCAATACATCATAACACAAATTGATGGGTCATGACCCGTCACCATCTGAACCAATACTATGATTTATTGATTTGTACTCATAATTATTTATCTGACCCGATACTTATAATGTATTGTGGTGTTGTTGTACTCGAAAGTATTGATTTTTTAACTGAAAAACAGACCCCTATCCGATACAATGATATATTGGTTTCGTAAATCTAGAGTTTCTATTTAACATAATACTATGATGTATTATTTTTGTAAATCTACAAAATTATTATAAAATGAACTTGCATTTCTTCATTACAGCATTTCTGAATTAGAGTCTTCTCATTCAAAAACTACCAACTCAAATATTAGACTAGCTAACTATTATTGTATAATATAACAAAATCTTATTGTTAATAATGAAATTTTAGTAAACAAATAATTCGTGAATGTGATCCGATAAGAATGTGCCCCTTTTGATATAAGTGTGGCTTCTAACGAAAAGACCACAACAAATTAATATAAATAATTTGCAGATTCGCGGATAAATGATTATAGGTGTTACTTTAGCCGGCCATAAAAGATGGAAAATAAATTAAAAGGAAAAGGCTCGATTGCTTTCTAGAAATTGCGTGGCCCATTAATAGATTGATTTTATGTCATTTTGCACTAACAAATCTAAGTTTCGATTCCTTCTTTCAAAAACCGAAAGTGATGTCCTGCATGGGGTGTTCCAGTGGGCTGATGTGAGTTGTTGAAATTAATTTTTGAAGTTTGAATACTCATGCATCCATTTAATTAAGTTTATTGTACAATAGCTTACTCGTGGAATTCGGCAAGACAACCCGCTCTATAAAGTTCTGATTGTATGTAACTTAATAGTATGACAAGTGTCACTTTATTATTATTTTTATTATTTAATTAATTAGTGCAGTGCTCGTGCAGTACATACAGATTTTTTAGAAATAATTTATTTTAGAAATATAAACGTACAAGTATTACAAAAGAAATTGAACATTATTTATTTTAAATTATGAGAAACTTATTTGCACACGGTAATAATAGTTGTTGAAAATAATGTCATTTTCATTCTAACAATCTTTCTCACCTTGATTCTAAAATTAGTGATATAAAACTCACATGACTGACAAATACAAACCAATATGTGAGAGAGTTTTACATTGACTTTTTTATATTTATCGTGAAACAGACAATGAGTGAAACCATCTTCTTTAAAATGTGAAAGGCAATCTGCTATATGAATAACTTAATAACCAATGTGGAAGAAAATTGTATTTCTAATATTATTCGCAGTGAGAAGTTTGCCTATGCGACGCACAATTTACAATAATAATTAATGTGTATAATTTTGATATTAATATATTTATTGTGATAATTGAAAATAAGGATACAAGGAGTATCCCGAAACTCATACTTCTTTGTATTAGTGGTTTTCGGGGTACAAATATTAGTCTTCGGGTTTGGTTGAGGGTAATCAAGTATAAATTTGGCCCTTAATATTTTTGGGTTCTATATGAGAAGTAGGGTGTTGTTCACACTTAAGAATCATGTTTTAATTGACTGAGCTTACAATAATTTCACGAGCATTGAAGTCTTTTTTACTAGGCCAAATTAGCATCCCAATCCCCCCTCCCATGAGGTACCATGCCAACACCGAGGTCTTACATACATAATCGATTGCATAAAATGTATTAGGGCAAGACTCTTATCAGGCCGAACTAACGGATCATCCGTTAGGCCAAAATTTCATACCGCTACATTATAGTACAAAAACCAATATATTAAAAAGTCCATACATCATAATACTAATACAAAAATCAATACATCATAAAACGAGTTAGATATTAATGAAAAACCAATACTTTTAAGTACAAAAATCAATACATCATAGTTCAAAAACCAATACATTAGAGTATCGGGTCAGATGGCCTAACAGGTCATGACCCGTCAATTGGTCCAACGCAAGTCTTTGCCAATGTATTATGCTCTTGAAGAAATTACCATATCTTGTGACGCCAAGTGTCATAGTTATCTACATTCAGTTTTTTTTTTTACCTTTGTTCAGATTAGCAATGATCGATTTGATGGCATATTCTAATTATAGTTAAGAGAGATGATCTAAAAGTTAATACTTGTTTAAGTACACTATGTTTTATGTTAATCTAAATTGATATACAAAATAATTTGACTCGAAATCAGATGTTGAAATATAACTTAGAGTTTAATTATCAGTGTAATTAATTTCTATCATATTGACTCAATTCAACAAACATAATACTTTAAGTTTTAAATATACTAAGTGACATATCTAAAACTTCAACTCAAATAATGTAATATATCCAAAAATATCATGTTAAAATATAATAAATAATCGAATATTATTTATATGACGAGTTATAAAGAAAACTACAACCAAAGTCTTGTATTACAATAAGAAAATTACTGAAATTGGAAAAAACTAAACAACACCAAAATCTGAGTCATTTAACCCATCAAAATCCTTTGTTTTAAGTCTCTTTATTGGTAATTTTGCAATGTTTTCAAAAAAAAAAAAACTTAGTTTCTTTAAATCCCTCAAATAGAAAACCAACGTTGAACTTTATTTGGGTAAATAGATCCATCAAATGATTTTTCACACATGGTTATGGTATTTCCTTAATAAAATAGCATTTTCACTACTTATGACTCATTCTCAAAGTTTTCGATCTCCCAACATTCTTTTTCCAATTCTCATCTAAGCTTTCATCAAGTTAGGGCCATTCGATTTTATACCCTTGGTTCTCAGTTGTCGAACATATTCAAGCCTCTTTCTTGATCCTCCTTTGATAAAGTATTCAACTAATGAACTAGACAAATCAAATCCTCACTATTCACATATTTGAGAAGCCCCATAATCTTAAAATAGAGAAGGTGAACCCACATTTTGAACATAGACAAGTAGTGCTCTAGAAGAGTATGGTTTGGGTTCATCTTAAATGAACAAAATTCATCGAATTAATTAGGAACTTCTCTAATATCTCCCATGCTAATTAAGTGATATATCGGGCCATACTTTAAAATAAAAAGAAAATGAGAAATTATTAATATCAGAAAATTTTAGTTTATAACTCGTGAACAGACAATTTAATTTATTCGAGAAAACTCTATTTCAATTTTAATTTTCCAAGTGAATATATTCCGACTTTAATTTTTATTTTCATCAATATTTAATATGTTTCCCATATTCGAAAAATATGAAATAAACTTTAATAACATAATCTAAGTATTTTATGAATACGTTTATAAATATTCCAGATCGGAAAAACATAAACCAATTCCCTTAAGCATAGAGGAATAACCTAAAACATCTCAACAAGTCTATTAAGCGTTAAAATGCGTCAAATGAACTACCACGTGTCACACGCGCGCGCGCACGAGCTCACATGCCTACCACATGCTCTCTCACACCTCCATACGCTTTCACTCACAGGTAAATGCCTGGTGGTCGGCGGACAATGATCAACGGTTGTCGGCACCAGTCATTGTGTGTAGATTGTCGATTCAGGTTAAAGACCGCACCTGAACCGGTCAACCAGGTTAACTCAGTCATTTCACCACCGGGTCAGCTGGTCTTCGCATCTAACAGTTGTGGAGGCAGCCGTGTGGTACATGCACCGCCTTCCCGGAGCAAAGTTCCTTCTGAGTCTGATGGTGTGCTCAGATTTATGGTTTGATCATTCTAAAATGGTGGAATACAAGTTCAGATCATACGGAGAGTGTGGGGATCTAAATTTAATTATAATTATGGTCATCTTTTATAAAACAGGACCTTGGATTTGAAAGTTTGCAAAATAACCCTAAAATACCAAAGTTCATAACTAATCCAAAAGATATCAGAATTGAGTGAATTCAATGACAAATTAAAGATAATATCACAAGGATTCTACAAATATAATGATCATATCATGATTCAAAATACACACCATGAAAAAGATAATCAAAACATTNAAAAAAAAGACTGGTCAATATCTCATAAACCGTTTATCCAAAAATCATCACAAGTTTCAAAAAACATATTCTTCATATAAAGATCATTCTGTAAAAATATCAAGCCAAGATTTGAAGTTTTAAAAACAAAATCATCGCGTCTTTCGAAAACTGAACAACACTATAATTCATGCTTTAACAACATATAAAAATGATGTACAATATATAATTACAAGGGGAAAACAACTAACCTTACTCTAATACCAATGTTGGCTGTCAGTGATCAATATATTCTAAATCCGAGATTAGAACGTGGTACCTTTTTATTGTCGAATTGAAGTAATATAACATGTCCTTCCTATTAATCGTGATACCCGAGTCTATATGAAGCAATGAAGACTTTGTCTTAATTCACAACTCAATAGCCAATCAGATTCGTATTGTGTACATGTGTGTTATGTGTTACCTTATTTGTGCATTATAAAGCATGTATATATTGGGTTTTGCAGGTTAAAAATTGATATATGATATTATTTTTGTTAAGTGATGTGTCATGTGTATTTGCTGCTTTTCCCAAGCAGATATATTTTCATCGATTGCAAATTGATGTAGAGAGTAAGAAATAGAATTAAATACTCATTTGACTGTTTTGTCCAGAAGATGTATTTTCATCAATTGCAAACATGTAGGAAGTAATAAAATAGAATTAAATAGAAGAATAGAGAAGTTTTCTTGTTAACTTCCTCTCTTAACACCCATGTTGTGTCCATTTCACGTATGTTTTTTTAAATGCTTAAATGAAAATGGCAAGAAACAATTAACGAGAGTGGCGGTTTGCCTTAGTCTTACCATCGTTGAAAGGTAGATTGCCGAGATGTGTATCAATTTATTTGTTTTTCTTTTTTCATTTTTTCCCTTTTTTTATTTTTTATTTTGAAGTCCTATCGGCCACTTTATTTTGTGAAAATCATTTAAAGATGATTCATTTGACTCATTTAAGCCTAGATGGAAAAGATTACTTTAAGCTAAATAAAAAAAGGCAAGAACTTAAATGTGACGGCCACACGGGTCGTCAATTCTGTGACGGAGTTTAAACCCGAATCCAACCCAAAAAAATCGGATCACATATAAAAGTTTTAAAAAAAAGTCTGCTTTCTCTTTTATTTTCCTCACTTCTCTCTCCCCGATCCCCTTTGTCTCTCCCATAACCCCAACCCCACTCCCTCCTCAACCTAGATGAAAAATCAACCTAAATCCACCGCATCCTGGAGAACTGTAGAGTTCCGACCAATGCCACTAAAATAATTTATAGTCATCACAATACCACCGCCTGACGCCATCTAGAATCGAATCTCTCACTATCTCAAACCATGTTCATGTTTTCGAAGGTGCGGCATTATACACATTTCTTGCTATTTCCGCATTTTAATACTTCTTTTTGGGTTTTGTTCTTAGTTTGATAATTTTTTATAATTTTTAGGGTTTTGTTCATATTTAAGATTCTAAATTTCCAAATTATGTTTTATGCCTGCAATCAATTTAAATTTTTTTTTTTTTTTTTTGTAGCATGACATTTTGTGTTTTGTTCAATTGAGATTATTTTTGATGATTTTTTGTGGAATTATTACCTTTAATAACAAATGTTTCTATGTTTTGATCTTGGTAGTTTGTTAAAGATATTAATCTCTGTTCATAGTTTGTCTGATAACAATGTATGTGAGCACATCACTAAATAATATGCAGCAAAAAGAAAAAATAGATGAAAGTGTGAAAAGATTATTTATGGTTCTCATGTCCCTGTCATTACACATTAAAGAATAAGAGATGCATAGTAAACTTATGAAAATGTGTGTACTTTTTCAAAAAATCGAGACCAAATTGATAACTTTGTCATTTTTATTTATGTGATTTTTGATTTTCAATATATTGTCTAGAAATTGGAATATAAATTAAGTTTTGCGAATCTGAATTCATCCACATGCTCTTGTTCATTATGACACTATCTCATAACAAATGCTAATGGTCAGGTGACTTATTTTAATTCTTGTATGTGTGTGTGTAAAATGGGACAGAAGAATGTTGTCATATACAAAAGGAAGCGTGAGTTGGTGAAGATCAACTAGAGAAGGATGCGAAAATGAAACTGCAAAAAAGAGTAATGGAAAACTGCTTTAATATTTCTAAATATGCTTTATTAGTCAGTTTTTAATGAGGAAGATTTGTCACTTTTACAAACTATATTGTAATCTAAGCATTTAACCTATTTATTTTACTTATTCAGTTAACATTTTCACTTTTGTAGTAAATGGTGTTACTTTTATTGCAATCTCTTACTTGAAATAGAGTGGTTTAGTATGTTTTTGTAGTTGGCTTATTTTCATTCATTAGTTTGATGTTTTGTAGTACAAACACATATACTAGAAGCAAACGACTGTGATTGGCTTGTTCACTTCAAAGGTGAACCTTTTTATAGCCCCGAAGATTTGTCAAATGTATCATTTATAAATTTTATGATTTTTGTTAATCTTTGAATGTATTGAATATTGTAAACATATTGAATTATTCATGTGTATGTTTCTTTAAGGCTTTGGTACGTAGAGTGTTCAGAGCCAAGATATGTCTCATGGTATTTTTGAGTGGACTTAATGAACTTTTCCTTAAGGAATGATGATCTGAAGAAGAAGAAGATTGAAGAAAAGAAAAGGACGGATTTCTGAAAGTAGTGTTAGATTGAGATATTCTTATTGTATTGGATATGGAATCCAAAAACATGTGTTTTTTACAATGTGAAAATTATGTTTTGGATGATAATGTTAGTAGCTTGTGAGATGAAATCATCCAATGTGTTCATTTGTTATTGCAAGATTATTGTTACCGTGAGCTAAAATTATTATTATTTGTTATCGTTGTTTTTTGGATATTAATGTTGGTGGATTTGTCCTAAAATAAACAACATAATAGAGTTTTACAATAAGTGCTATGTTGTTTGTTTTTTATGTAGAAAAATTGTCATATTTTCACCAAAATGTGCCATATTTTGGTAAAAAACTGTCACTTTTCACTATACAAATTATAGTAATCAAGTTAGCATTTCACTTGTATTTTCCACTTTTTCGGTTAAATTGATTTAAGTCATTTTTTTGATTAATACATCTTTACCCAAAAAAATTTGTTATGTGTTCACCTTTACACTCAAGACTATCACTTTTAGACTAAAAGCAATCACATTTGAACTAAAAATAGTTACTTTTATATATCACCAAGTAAATCCAATACATGTATATATCAAATAAAATTATGAAGTTCTAAGACTACCTAACACATTTCATAATATCATAACCAAATCAATTCACTTATAACATTATCAATAATAATAAAATTAATAAAATATAAACCTCAAGATAATAGTGTAACTTTTTAATATATTAATATCACTTTGTCACTAAAAAGTGTTACTTGTTATAATAATAGCAAAAGTATTAGTTTTACAAAACATAAAACATTAAAATAAACGCACGATGGAAGTCTTGAAACCAGACTCCTGGGCTTGATTGTCACTAAGAACATTAGTGGTCTTATTTTCTTCTTGTTCTTTTTGAAGATGTCTCTTCTTCCTCTTACTTCTTCCCTTCGTAATAGAGCGAGCAGGATATAGATACTTATTAGATGAGACTAAAACATGAGACGAATCATATGTATATGGTGAATTCTTAAAGGTATAAATAGCAAGAGAATCCCTAACGTAACCTTCTTTTTTGATTATTCTAACACAACTCATGCATATCATCGATTGTCTTTCTTTCAGATCCCAGAAAGAACAAGATATTTTTACACAAATCGCATCACATCAATTGATAAGCATTACAATTTTAATGATAGATTAAAATTGGCAGTTTTGTATGAAAAAGTGTCGATGTTTTGAAAAGAACGTGACACTTGTTAGAAATCTATTACAATAGAATTATCGAGCACAAATAGGTATGTAATGAAATATCTCGAAACTGGAAAAGAAAAATAGAAGACAGAAACTGTAAGAATAATTCAAGTCGAGTCGAATTTAATCTCGGTCCGAAAGACGAAATAGCCCCGGTAGTGCCCTACGGTTTTGGCTATTCGTCTCCAAAGATGAAACGACTTCATCTCTGGTATTACAGCACCGTAAATACCAGAGCTCCGGTGAACTGGTTGAAAATGGACCGAGCTGCGTGCAAAGAATAATGCAGAAAAACTATGTATGTTGTATGGTTCAAGTGTTCGTATGTTTTTCAAGTGCTATTCGTGTATGGAAAGTGAAATGAACTGGAGCTAATCACCCTTTTATAGGGTTGCTACCTGGGAGGTTACGGCCTACATAATTACGTCCTTAAAGGAGTCATTAAGTCATTCAAACAAGCAGTCATCTGGCAGCATGAACCTGGACGGGTTCAGCGCGCAGATACATTGCATATTTGAATTCAAATGTTTGGAAACGTTTGAAACGTCTGACTTTTGACCTGATTGGTCAGGAGTTACAAAAATTGATTCAGGTGTTAAACCCGCACGTGGCTAAAAGGTTAGCCAGGGTTGAACCAGAACCAGGACCCCACACGAACCATCTCAATCGGACCAGCCAATTCGGACCAATTGCCCAAGACCCAAGACCCAAGTCCCAAGTCCCAAGTCCCAGGCCCAGGCCCAGAGCCCAGAGCCCAGGACCCAGGTCCGAGGTCCGAGGTCTGGGTCCAGGCTCGGTCTCGGCTCGGATCTGCTCGGATCTGCCATCGGCTTCGCCGAAGGCGGACTGGCGAACCCAAGTCCAAGAGCCCGCGTGAGCTTCGTTTACATAAAGCCCACAATACCTGTTGACCCACTTGATGTCCACTCATTAAAAGTTAAACACTTTTAAACTCCCTTCCACATTGAATAACTATCAATGTTTGATAAACGAAAAGGCATAAAAGCACCTATTCAACTTCCAAACACCATTTCTCACTCACCAATAAATGGATTTGAGAAATTCAAAAAGCTATAATTATCTACACGACACGTAGAATAAGCTTATACAAATCGTTAACACGATTTTACGCTGTACCATTAAATTAGAATTAATCCAATTTACAATAATCCCCCACATGAGTGAGAAACTCCAAAAACGTAATGCATGAATGCAAATACATAGTTCAGTCCTTAAGAGACAATAGAGAATGGGGATAGGTGGCTTGTGGCCTTGAACCCTCCTTAGTTAATACTACCGAGCATAACGGCGGATTAGTGAAAGTAATTCTTGAACTATTCCCCTTTGTGTATACTAGACAATAATACCAACCCACTAAGGTCTCAGAATTCTTCCGTTCTCACGTTTGTGTCCGTTTCTGGCCATGGACAACTTCTTTGGATTCATAAGCTTCAGTAGAAGCGGCCCTCACTTCTCGCTTACATAGGTGATTCTTCAAGTCAGCATTCTGTCATACTCAAGTCAAAGACCTGCACAAGAATCATTAAAAATCAGAGATTTAACCTCACCACGTGACAGATTTAAACTCTACTTTTGCGTTTAAGGAATAGGGTTATAGAGTTTAACTTACTCAGACTTTTGTAGTTTTTGTTTTCCCATTGAACCAAGTTTGTGGGATCTCCACTCATCATGGTTGGTTTTCCACTACAATCATCTTTAAGATGTGGATTTTACTCCCATTCCTTCTAGCAACTTGTACATCTGATCTCGAGCTATGTTCTTAGTGAATGGATCCGCTAGACTTGGCGGCCAAAAAGCCGCCAGCATTTCTGACGGCCTTACTGGCGGCCGACTTTGCTGGCGGATATGCTGACGGCTTTGGCCGTCAGCATTATAGACCGCCAGTAACCCGCCAGAGAAAAAGCGGGAGTTTATCCCGCTTAATTATACTGACGGCCATACCCGTCAGTATATAAAATTGGCGTCGCTGACGGGTTTGGCCGTCAGGATCCTGACGGTCGAGGCCGCCAGGATATAATTTTTAATTAAAAAAAAATAATTTCGCTACTCCTGACGGTCATGGCCGTCAGGATACTATTTTTAATAAAAAAAAATAAAGGCCCGCTAGTCCTGACGGCCATTGGCCGTCAGGAATTTAACCTAAAAATTGCGTCCCCTTCCCTCCGCGTCAGTCTGTCCAGAGAGAAGAGAAAGAGACGGAGAAAAGAGCGCCCCCTCTACCAGCGCCACCGCCGTCCACACCGCCACCGTCCGACCACTCCGGTTGAAGCCCCAGCCCACCGCCGCCGCTCCGGTTGAAGCCAACCCCAATCGCCCACAGCCCACCGCCGCCCTCCGGTTCAATCCCAGCCCAAGGCGGCCGCTCCAAGGTCCACCACCGCCTGCCTCCACTTCCGGCGCCGATCCAAGGTCCACCACCACCTCCACTTTCGATTTTCATTTTATATTTTTGATTATTTTTATGTATATTTGTATTTGTTTGTATATTTTTTATATGTTTGTTGTTTAGTAATTGTTATATAATTGATTTTAAAGGTTAGAGTTTAGTGTTTGTTTAAGGATTAGGGTTGAAAATTGGGTTCATTAGAAATTAATTACAAAGTTAGGGTTAAAGTATGAGTTTATTATAATTAAGTATATACTTATGATTCAATTAGCCATAATTACCTAATTAGGATTTACTTAGTGTATAATTTATAATATTCTTCAATTATAATTTAATTGAGGTTTAATTTGAAATTAGGGTTTCATTTAGGGTAAACATCAAAATAATATAATAATTTAGGGTATAATTTATAATTATAGTTTAATGAGGTTTAATTTGAAATTAGGGGTCAATTTAGTAATTATTACATAATTTGGATTCAATTTAGGAATAATCAATTAATAGGGTCCAATTTAGCAATAATTATATAATTAGGGGCCATTTTATTTAGGGTATAACTTAAAATTATGTAATAATTTGGGTTATAATTTGTAATTAGTATTTAATTTAAGTTTAATTTTAAATTAGGGTTTCATTTAGGAACAATCAATTAATTAGAGTCCAA
>BMAC01000244.1:854616-889933 GCA_014905375.1 Phtheirospermum japonicum
ATACAATTCCATCTGGAGTTCTAATGATTCTTATGCCAAGAATAGTGTCAGCAACTCCCAGATCCTTCATGTCAAAATTTCTTTTTAGCATGAGTTTCGTCTCGTTAATCACTTGTACGTTGCTGCCCATGATTAACATATCATCTACATAAAGACATACTATAACAAATTTGTCATTAATATTCTTAATGTAGACACACTTGTCGCACTCGTTTATCTTGAAACCGTTTTACATCATCACTTCGTCAAATTTCAAGTGCCATTGTAAAGGTGCTTGTTTCAAGCCATATAATGACTTAACCAGTTTGCACACCTTTCTTTCTTGTCCAGTTTTAATAAAACCTTCGGGTTGTTCCATGTAAATTTCCTCTTCTAGCTCGCCATTTAGAAAAGCTATTTTTACATCCATTTGGTAAATCTCTAGATTGTGCAAAGCAGCAATCGCTAGAAGCACTCGGATAGAGGTAATTCTCGTAACAGGAGAGTATGTATCAAAGAAATCATAACCCTCCTTTTGGAGAAATCCTTTCACAACCAAACGAGCTTTATATTTATCGATTGATCCATCAGCTCTGAACTTTCATTTCAGAATCCATTTACTTCCTAAAGGTTTACAACCTTCAGGTAAATCAGTTAGGATCCACGTATTGTTCTGCATGATCGAATCGATTTAGCTCTGAACAGATTCCTTCCAAAATGAACTATCAGTTCGTGAGAAAGCTTCTTTCAAGGAATTTGGTTCTTCATCCAACATGAAAACCACATAATCGGGACCAAAATCCTTCGCAACTTTAGCTCGAGTACTCCTCCTAGGAGTTTGAGCATCAAGTTCTGAACCAGGTCRTTTSCGAGACTTAGGTTCAACCMCCACAAGTTCKTGACTTGTRGTTCYTTCARCATTACCAGTATTAGAACTGGACGCAGCTTTATCCTTACAAGGATAGATATCTTCAAAGAATATTGCATTCCTTGACTCAATAGTGGTTCCGACATTCATGTATGGAACATCCGACCTATGGATTATAAATCTATAGGCGCTGCTATTCAGTGCATAACCAATAAAGATACAATCAACCGTTTTGGGTCCGATTGTCACTTGTTTCGGTAAAGGCACTTCTACCTTCGCTAAACACCCCCACACTTTGAGGTATTTGTAAGAAGGTTTCCTTCCTTTCCACAATTCATAGGGAGTTTCGTCCCTTCCTTTTAGTGGAATTTTATTGAGGATATAGTTAGCTGTTAAAACAGCTTCCCCCCACAAGTTCTGAGGTAACCCAGAACTAATCAACAACGCATTCATCATCTCTTTTACGATTCTTGCGTTCTGCAACTCCGTTCAATTGAGGTGAGTACGGAGCTGTAGTTTGATGAATTATGCCACTTTCGCTGCACAACTCCTCAAATGGAGCTACGTATTCCCCTCCTCTATCACTTCGGATAGATTTGATTTTGAAGTTAAGTTGATTTTTGGCCTCATTTTTGAAGTTCTTAAATGCTTCAATAGCCTCATCTTTACCTCTCAAAAGATAAAGGTAACAGTACCTTGTGCAATCGTCAATAAAAGTAATAAAGTACTTTTTACCACCTCTAGTTTGCACAAACTTCAAATCACATACRTCCGTGTGAATTAATTCTAKRGGTGTCGTRCTCCTTTCTACCGATTTAAATGGTAACTTAGTCATTTTTGCTTCTACACAAATTTCGCACTTACTTTTATTCACAAATTCATTTACCTTAAGTAAATTGAGATTTGACAAACGTTTTATTGCATTTAGATTAACGTGGCCTAATCTACAATGCCATAAACTAGAGCACTCAGTCAAGTAAGAGGAATCAGAAGCAATTTTATTAATGACTGGTTTTGGGCGTATAGCCAATACACTTAGTTTGAACAAACCATCTGTAAGGTAACCCTTACCTAGAGGTGTCCCAAACTTAGACAAAATAAACTTATTAGTCTCAAATACAAGTCTAAAGCCACGACTAACTAGTATTGAACCAGAGACTAAGTTCTTCCGGATGTCCGGAACGTGCAGCACCTCATTCAGAGTGATCTCCTTGCCAGAGGTCATTTTCAGAACAACCGTACCAGTACTAGCAACTTCCAAAGAAGCTTGATTTCCCATGTTTAACTTCCTTCCCTCACAAGGAAGGTATTTGGAGAACAAGCTCCGATCAGCACACACATGGGCGATTGCAGCAGTGTCGATAAACCATTGACCACGGTTCTCGATCATGTTAGCTTCTTCAGTGATAACCGCAACGAGGTCATCATTAGTCAGCTCTCTCTCGGCAATGTGTGCACTTGGCCTAGCCTTCTTTTGCTTTGGCTTGTGGCAATCCTTTGACATGTGTCCAGGATAATTGCAATTGTAGCATTTGCCTTCGAACTTCTTAGAAGAAGGAGCTTTAGGCTTCGAGTTGACGGGACGCGGCCTTTTCTTCGAGTTCTCWCCTCGTTCAAGCAAATTCACCCGAGGTTCATCCGAACTTTTCGGATTCTTGTATTGAACACGAACTTCGGATTCAATTCGTACCTTCCGGATAACGTCTTCAAGAGACATCACCTTTTTTTTATACTTGAGGTACGTCTTGAAGTCTTTCCATCTTGGTGGAAGCTTGTCAATCATGGCAGCGGCCGTGAAAGCATCCGGGAGAATCATCCCCTCGGCGTGGACATCATTCACTAGCATTTGGAACTTTTGAACTTGTTCCAGAACCGGGCGAGAGTCCACCATCTTGTAGTCCATGAAGTTCGTCACTACAAATTTCCTAGTTCCAGCCTCGTCGGAACTATATTTTTCTCAAGTGCCTCCCAAATTCTCTTGGAGGTCTTTACATCCGAGTACACATTACTCAGGCTATCTTCTAGGCTACTTAAAAGAAAACCTTTACATAGATAGTCCCCATTGTGCCAATTATCGAAGGCAGCGTGAACATGGAAATTAGTCTCATCCTTGTCCGGAATAGGTGGTTCGTCTTCCTTCACGAAGTTAGCGAAGCCAAGCATCGTGAGGTAGAAAAGCATCTTTTGTTGCCACCTCTTGAAGCCTTCCCCATTGAATTTTGGAGGCTTCTCCGCCGCGGGCATGATCCGAGAGGAGTGCACCGGCGCATTCATCGTTGGTACAAAAGTCCCCACCGAACCCGTTGAATGGGTATTTAAAACAGTTGAATCTGTTTGGGGAGCAGTTGCAAACAAACTCGGAACCGAAGTTCCCGTCATCCAATGGGATGGGTCACGGTCGGAGCTGACATATTTTGGACCGAAGTCCCTATCCCAAAAGGGATCGTTCCAACAACCGAAGCTGTGGATGAGTTCGACTGGGCCATGCGCTTAGTCAGCATCTCGAGTAAGAAATCGAGTGTTCCTGGGTTGAGAATGATCTCATCCTGAGTGGTGTTCAAGATTAGCGTAGACATGCCAATCGTCGTGGTGCTCATGACTGCGGGGGGCAGAGATCGTCGCCGAAGTGGTGGAGGTGATGGCCGGAATAGTGTCGCTCGTCGGAGTGCTGGATGTTGACATCTCTCTTTTCCAGTCAAGGATTACAAATTATAGAAAAATAAAATTACAGGTATTTCGTCTTGCGATAGTGAGAAATCTATTACAATAGAATTATCGAGCACAAACAGGTATATAATGAAATATCTCGAAACTGGAAAAGAAAAATAGAAGACAGAAACTGTAAGAATAATTCAAGTCGAGTCGAATTTAATCTCGGTCCGAAAGACGAAATAGCCCCGGTAGTGCCCTTCGGTTTTCGCTATTCGTCTCCAAAGATGAAACGACTTCGTCTCTGGTATTACAGCACCGTAACTACCAGAGCTTCGGTGAACTGGTTGAAAATGGACCGAGCTGCGTACAAAGAATAATGCAGAAAAACTATGTATGTTGTATGGTTCAAGTGTTCGTATGTTTTTAAGGTGCTATTCGTGTATGGAAAGTGAAATGAACTGGAGCTACTCACCCTTTTATAGGGTTGCTACCTGGGAGGTTACAGCCTACTTAATGACGTCCTTAAAGGAGTCATTAAGTCATTCAAACAAGCAGTCATCTGGCAGAACCTGGACGGGTTCAGCGCGCAGATACATTGCATATTTGAATTCAAATGTTTGGAAACGTTTGAAACGTCTGACTTCTGACCTGATTGGTCAGGAGTTACAAAAATTGATTCAGGTGTTAAACCCGCACGTGGCTAAAAGGTTAGCCAGGGTTGAACCAGAACCAGGACCCCAAACGGACCAGCCAATTCGGACCAATTGCCCAAGACCGAAGACCCAAGTCCCAAGTCCCAAGTCCCAGGCCCAGAGCCCAGGACCCAGGACCGTGGTCCGGGCTCGGGCTCGGATTCGCTCGGCTCCACCATCGGCTTCGCCGAAGGCGGACTGGCGAACCCAAGTCCAAGAGCCCGCATGAGCTTCATTTACACAAAGCCCACAATACCCGTTGGCCCACTTGATGTCCACTCATTAAAAGTTAAACACTTTTAAACTCCTTTCCACATTGAATAACTATCAATGTTTGATAAACGAAAAGGCATAAAAGCACCTATTCAACTTCCAAACACCATTTCTTATTCACCAATAAATGGATTTGAAAAATTCAAAAAGTTATAATTATCTACATGACACGTAGAATAAGATTATATAAATCGTTAACACGATTTTACACTGTACCATTAAATTAGAATTAATCCAATTTACAACAACACTTTTCTACCAACAAATTACAATACATCGAATAAGAAATAAAACATACGACAAGTTTCATAAGATAATAGTTATTACTGATAATAAGAGACAGTTTTATATGGAAAAATAACAGGTTTTATAGACAAATTGACACTTTTTACAAACAAATTACAGTACATTGCATAAATAACACAAATGACAAGTTTTAGAATGCAATATTGTGTATCTATAACAAGTGATATCTTTGTATGGGAAAGTAACATTTTCTACACAAAAAGTGGCTCTTTCTACCTATAAACTACAATGCAGAATGACTCAACTTATAGCAAAATTTAGGAGAAAACGCTAAGAGAAAAGTAATGTACTATTTATGTAAAATTTGACAGGTCTGTTTACTTTTAGAAATGATGGAAAAATCATTCATAATATCCCAAAATAAGTTCTTTGCTAACGGAAAGTTAATGAAATTGCCTAAAAACTTGCAATCGTGTATACAATTTTGACAAAATTGATATTACCAACACATACCTACCGATTAAGAAAATAAATATTCAAATCATCCTGGCACAAGAAGAAGAATAAGAAATTAAAACAAAAAAGATGTTAATTTGGACATGTATTCTTCATAATTATCGACATCTGAACGCATTGTTCATCGAGTTGTGCGTCACCGTCTGCAACCTCATAAGGATTATCCCCAAGTTGACAATATAATGTCACCGTCGTCGCCGTTGTCATCCATCTGGAAAGTCATGCGATCTGGATAGCAGATTTCCGGTAACATCGATTCTCGTTAGATCTACGTAGTAAAACTTATTGAGCTTAGTGTGGCGGACTAGCGGCGCGGTCACAATGTTAGGCGGTGTAGCCGTGTTGAACTACAATGTCTACACACAATGTTCGCTATTCCGCCGTTACTATCGACGTCTGATTAGGGTTTGGGATGGAGTTATCGGGCAAAGAGAACGACAAAGAGATGGGAGGAAAAAACAAAACTTCCATGTTTTCTTTATTTTTTTCTTTTTATATAGGATCTGATTTGGTGGGGCGAATTCGAGTGTTGAGTGGGTTTGGTTTCCATCACATGAAGTAGAATTCGTGTGGCCGTCAAAATATAGACTTACTCATGAAAAAAAGGGCATTTTAACAGGAATTGAAAATGAGGGTGATGAGATTTTTTTTTTCTATGAATGGTGGATAAAAGGTGTAATTCTTTTGATTTTTGTAGGGAGACAAAAATTTAATAATTTATATGTATATTCATAAATTTAGCAATTTTACATGAGAATTTTATAAAGGGCAACACTCTTTTTAGATCGGACTAACGGATCATTCGTTAGACCAAAATTTCATATCAATACATTATAATACAAACACCAATACATTGTAGTAAAAAACCAATAAATCATAGTAACAATATATCATAGTAAAAAACCTAATACATCATAGCACGGGTCATGAATATATGAAAACTAATACTTTCGAGTACAAAAATTAATACATCATAATATAAAAATCAATACATTATAGTATCGGGTTAGATGGCCTAACATGTCATAACCGTCAATCTAACCTAATACAAGTGTCAATTATAAGTAATGATATATGTCAGTTATATGCGATGATAAATTAAATTAATGGGTGCACCTTTCAAGGTGCACCCAGATGCATGATATAATGACTCCCAAAGTAGCCGCTTTGGCTTCGTCTGTGAACCTAACAATAATAAAGAAAACAAAATATATTTAAAAAATCTTAGTTAAAAAAACAAGTTTGAATTCTTTTTATCAAAATAAAAAAGAAAAGAATATCAGTCATTTTAACTTAAATTTTTAAAAAAAAAATCCACCCACATAAAAATAATTCCATAACAGATGATCTCCATCTCTCTCTTTGTTTCTTTTCTTTCACTGGACCCTTTGAAGCATTGAAAAAGCCCTTCTCTTACCCCGGTATAGTTTCACATAAGTTTTATAGATAATTAAATATTCCTAAATATATTTATAATAATGCATCTTTCCCTCTTCTTCACAAACTAGGAAGGGTGGGTGTTAGTTCTCATTCAACAGTGTACTTGCACCAGAATTCCATCATTCAATTCTTTAAGGTAAATATTTCCATTTTATGTGGTCACTTAATACTTAATTTCTAGGAGTTAATCCAATTTCTTTTCTTTTTCTCCATTTTTCGTTTTGGTTCCAAAATTTGCGTAGCCAATCTGCTGGCAGGTAAAACTGAATTTCTAGAAGAGCAAAATCATAGGTATGGTGATGATGGGGCTGGGGCTGGGGAGATTGATGACGAGTTTGAAATCAAAGCTTAAGTCCATGAAGATAATGAAAAAGCCTTACGACAAGATTGAAAAGAGTGAGAGCATGAGAATCGAACTCAGGAGCCAAAAAGCGCGAAAACTTATTCACGACACACTCAGAATCGCTGATTCACCTAAGACGAGAAGCTACGCCTTCTGATCATCATCTATCAATTTTATCTATGTATGTTCCTTGTCAACTCTAGAAATGAATCGATTGTACTCTATATATCCTGTAATATCTACATGAATGGGTTTTCACTATAAATAAAACAATTGCCTACAGTTTCTTCTCTAACAAATTATGCCTTCTCCTAATTTAATCAATTTTTAATTTCAGTATATAAACTCTATCAACTTCTAATCTTTGATTAATTGCCATTTTTAGACAATAAATCAATTCTTCGAGAAGCATATGTAATTGCAGCATTCCAGGAGAGGAGGAAATGAGGGGGTGATTGGATTTCTCTTCGAGTGCATGATTTTATATTATTTTTCTAAATAAGATTTTTCCCAAAATTAAAAGAGAACGGATATAAAGACGGCAAAGTCTTGCGTTAGGCTAGATTGACGGGTCATGACCCGTTAGACCATCTGACCCGATACTCTAATGTATTGGTTTTTGAACTATGATGTATTGGTTTTTGTCCTCAAAAGTATTGATTCTTCACAAATATCTGACCCGTGTTATGATGTATTAGTTTTTGTATTAGTATTATGATGTATTAATTTTGTACTATAATGTATTAATTTTTGTACTATATGTAGCGGTATAAAATTTTGGCCTAATAGATGATTCGTCAGTTCAGTCTGACAAGAGTATTGCCCTATAAAGATTTTCAAAACTTACAATGTTCATCTATTTTCAATCCTTTATCTCAACAAGCCACTCAACTATTTTTTAAATAGAAATTATCAAATATTTATATACTATCCTTCCATTAACTTATTTCTTACTAATCGTACTTAATCATTATTTTATTATTTTTAATCAAAATTTATCATTACATTTTTATTGATATTTATCACTCTCAAAATTCATCAATTTATTATTTTTAATCAAAATTTATCATTACATTTTTATTGATATTTATCACTCTCAAAATTCATTAATTTATTATTTTTAATCAAAATTTATCATTACATTTTTATAGATATTTATCACTCTCAAAGTTCATCAAATCTTCATTTAATTATTTTCACCATTTAATCTAAATAAATATAACTGTTCAAAAAAGAAAAAATCCAATTGCACCTTTAGCAATGTATATCTAAAATATCATGTGGCAAGCATTTGCTGGAAGTGTAAGCAACCAACATCCATGACTTCCATGACTGGTTGTGCTCTTGATTGACATATAATATACAGTATAAGTTTGTTATTTACGAAAGATAAAGTTAGTGTGAATTGTAATTATATAACATGTCGCTATCAATTACTAATATTTATTATGCAAAATGCTTGTATCCGTCCAAATTGATAGGTAATTATACATATCAAAATATTGGATAATAAACCGCTCCCGATATATAAAAAATAATTAAATAGAATAGAGGAAAAAATACTTATTAATAAAGAATTGGAGAGAATTGGAGAAATTTGTATTAATTATCTTATGCTATTTAAGAGTTTTTCTATTTTTATAGTTTTGGTCGTTTCTTTCTAATTCACTCTTTTTAAATTTGTAGGGATTGAAAAAAAGTGAAGAATTCATATTTGAGAAAAGATTTTGTGTTCAACTTTTATGTATTTCATTCAATCATATTTTTCTCAATGATTACAGCAGGAAATGTTGTCACTATTTATAATATCATATAAGACACATGTAACCCTAAAATATGTGGCTAAAATTACTACTGTACACTTCTGTAACGTCTATCTAGATCGTGTGGTCACTATTGCTACAGTACATTCTTACAGTTGAATGTACTAGATTAGGGCTGACATTATCAGCTGACATGGTGTAGGTTGTCCTCATGTGAGACCCATTGATAGTTGTACGTGCGACCTCCGTGTGACCTCTCGTACGACCTGAGAGGTCGTCAATCTTGCGACCTCATCTTCAGGTCGCAAACCTTGCGACTTGGTGCTGCACTCATTTTTAGGTCGTCAGGCATTATATGACAAGGCGACCTGAACTTATCTGGTCGCTCTCTATTAGGAATCCCTCGTAAATGCAAAGTTAAATGTCCTATTTCAATACCAATGTTAATACCGAAAAATCTCCCTTGTTTATTTACCTCTCGATGTCTTATTTATATTATTCATGGTGGGTGTAGGCTAGATTGACGTCGTGCCACATGTCATCTTCTGATTCGTGATGACCTCACGTTAGGGGTCAAGGAGTTATCCCCAATATTCCTTATCTCTTGCAGCAAGTTTTCACTTCTCCACCATGTACTCGTGGCCAACTTGTCAGTAAATTACCTGACTTACCCCTGGGGCTACAACCTTTTAAGGTAACTAAGGTTGTTTCCTTACAACTCACTTGTGATTGAATGACTCAGCTTCTTGGCACTACGTTTTGGGGGTTTGTCATTGTTGGGCGCACCGCTCACCTTAAATATAGTTATCTCATATTTCTTTGGATATGATCTGAAATGCTAGTTGCCATGCCATGTTGGCAAGGCCGATCCCATTGAGTGGTCCAAATTGGATAACCACCAATAATGGACCCTTAGAGTGACTCGTTTTTTTATAAAGGACAATCTAGACTCACCTCCCATGAGTTTAGCTTCCACGTGTTGTGTTGGAACCCAACATGTTGCAGAGGTTATGTGTTAATACCTAGGGTTTTAATACGCAGGAACCCGATAGTTGTGATTGTTCAAAAACCTTGCATTCTTTCCAAAAGATTGTGTCAGTCCAGATCGCCTCTTTTATATCTTACTTTCCCTTTATTCATGTCCATGACGTTTCACAACTTTGTCATTTTGTCTTTTCCATAACTTGCAACCTTAGGTTTCTCAGTCAATCTCTCTTGTCTTTCTTCCTGCTTTGCCTTTCCTTTTAGGAATTTTTGATTTTTTGATAACATATGTTGACTTCATCGGATGGTCCGATCGTACAATTGAAAAAGTTGTTAATGCTGACGGACAAGACACTATTTTCAAGGAATTAGACTTTTTCAAAAAATAGTCAAGACTTATGGTTCTACCTTGACGTGGAGATAGATGGGAAATTACCTACTTCTGATGACCCTCTCCCCACCTAGAGTAAGAAGGGGAAGGAGAAATATTGCCTGGGGAGTCTTCTCGTCACGCGCTCAGCCCAGAAAGGAGTGCTTAGAGTCAGGCAAGAGAATTTATGTCAGATGCTCGTCGTTAGCTAGCTGCGCCCCAGATACATGTCACTCAAGTCTACCAGTGTGAGCGACCTCCCCTCTGAGATGGTTAGAACCTATATTATGACTCTTTGGTTATTCAAGTGCCGTTATGGGGGGTAAGCTTCTCGAGCTATGGTGGGAGCACCGATTCCCCGACTCCGTTTATCTCATATGTCTTCGTAGGAAGGAGCACACACATCATGCCCCAACTTGTTGCCCGATTATCCATAAGGAGTGTTTACACACTACTGCAGAAACAACTTTTTACGGCGGTTTTGGAACCGCCTTAAATCCACCAACCCCCCCCCCCCATAAAAAGTGAGGCTTTTTACGGCGGTTTAAGAACCGCCGTAAAAAACAACGCAATGGATTCTACGGCAGTTCTTGAAAAATACATTTTAGAAAGTTTGTTTTCCAGAACGGGCAATTCACGGCGGAAAATACCTTCTAGAAAGTAGTAAAAAATCTAAAAAAAATGAAATGAAAGAGGTTCACCAAAATATTCATATTAATCAAGAAAACATCTGAAACTTATTAGTACTGCTATTCCAACCATTATACACATTATATGAACATAAATGACTAATAAAAATATCAATCCAGTTCTTGAATACAAACCCATGAGCATGATTCAAGAAACTGATAGTATTTATTAAAATTGAAATTTCACTACTGTAAAACAGAGAAATGCTTAATACTACATACATCCAAGAACCGCCGTGGATGAAGCACCATGAAATGCTTACTTTGCAGTAGTGATAGTTTGGTTTAAGTCTTCACCTATCGGGTTTTCTATCAGAGTGGCTGGGAGGTGTGGTTTAGCGCTTGGGAAAATTCACCCCATTTCATGGGCTCATATAATAGGTACCATCATAATCCTTCATAAGAAGAAGTTTTTGGCCCTACGTTTGAGCAGATTGATTGGCTCTTCCAGCGGAAGCCTTCTTCCCAGTCAGGTGGGGGCTGGTTTTTTGCCAGTGCTCATCATGGGTAGTTCAAAGACCTGGTCAGTGGTATCCCACAGTCTGCTCATACATGGAAGCCTTACTAGTTTTACATGAGTGGGGAATTGCAATTGTCTCGCCAAATGTGTCGACCCAACCTGTTTCCTCGACCAATTTTGTTAGGGGGAATAAGTAAGTATCTTTCTCTATATGTCGTTACACTTTCCTTTTTCTATTATCTTTTCTACTTTTGATCGTGTTTTATCTGCTGGCTATGGACACATTCCCTAATATTGAGCTGAGCGAGGAGTTTATCGAGTGACTTGAGACCATTCTCAAATTTCATGTTGTTAACCATTACCATCCTAGTTACTAGTTCAATCGCGAAATAGGGTCGCCGCGAGGCTTTTATGAGCAAGCACTCCTGATCGCTCCAGAGGCTGGCCTCACTGGTATTTTATTCATGTTATACCCTTTTTATCCTTTTTTTTCATTTTCTTTTTAAGTTATTTTAAATTGTCTTTTCAACCCTTCATGCATTTTATATTCTTTTGCAATTAACCATCTCCCGCCACAAATAAGAATGATGGATGAAGACTTGAGGCTGGGAAGACGCTCGACGACCACACTAGCTCGCTGTGAGGTGCCTGGTGATCTTCCTATGGTGCAATACAGGGATGAGGCCAATAATAATGTGGAGGAGGATAGTGAGGTGCCTGGTGATCTTCCTTGGAAGCAAGCGGCCCTTTGCTCTACGAAAGTGGTCGGTATGGTTTCAGACCTACACTACAAAAAAACAGTAGTTCTCCGAGAGAAAATAGAGGGAACGTTTTCCCTTGGTTTTTTCCGAGGGAAAGACCGAGGGACTAAAATATCCCTCGGTTTTTTCCGAGGGAAAAAATTTATCTCGGAAAATTTCATTAAAAATGGCACCAATGTTTGCCGCCATAATTACCGAAAGCAATAACAAAGAATTTTCGAGGAAAATATATCCGATGGAAAATACCCCTCGAAAAAACCGAGGGGACGAAAATACCCTCGGAAAAACCGAGGGACTTTTAGACACTCATTTTTTTGATAATAAAAAAATCAAAAAAAATAATTTACACAAAAAACCGAGGGCATAGAAATCCCCTCGGTTTTTTGAAAATAAAAAAAAAATCAAAAAAATAATTTACAAAAAAACCGAGGGCATATGTGTCCCCTCTGTTTTTTCCGAGGGGATTTTCAATCCCTCGGTTTTTTTAAATAAAAAAATCAAAAAAATAGAAATCGTATGCTTTGATAAATAAAAATTATGGTACTTCGTTTGCTTATGAGTCATCCGAGCTTAATATCTATCTAATTTAATATTTTATTTTTAGTATATTTTACTAAATTTAATATTTTTTCTTTTATTATATTTTACCAATATTTTTCTTTTATTCTTCTAATATAAAAATATAAATAAGTTATAAATAATTATATTTAAAGTTTTTTTAAAATGATTCATAATATCTTCATGTTTGTAATTTTTTATATAACGTAAATTATCATTAATTTATATTTTATTGAATTGTGATTCACAAAATCTACTCTCCACACGAGTATGTGGATGAGATTTATATTTTATTGAATTTTGATTCACAAAATTTACTAGATGAATATTTTTCTTAAACGTGGGTACAGGGATGGGTCAACATCTTTTTCTACACATCGTTTAATTATTTTTCATCCTATTTTAAAAATTTTGTTTCATGAGAAGTTTAAAATTAATATCGATATTTATCAACCCGTGAATATCGCGTTTCCAAGCAGTAAGAGAAGGAACAACCTAGAAATTAATACCAGTTTTCATGAGCCAACCTTCTTCCGACTGTAACCTGTCACTAGAAATGATTTTCGTCCCCTCGGTTTTTTAAAAATAAAGAAACATTTCTTGGTGTCCCGGAACCACGACGGTGGACTGTCGATCGTTAGATACATGTTTTCTATTTTTTTTTTTTTGGTTTGCTTAGATTTTTTTTAATTGGAAAAACCGAGGGGCACGATTTCCCCTCGGAGAAAACCGAGGGCCCCGCCCCCCTCCGGTTTTTTCCGAGGGTAAAGACCTCCCCTCAGTTTCTTAAAAAATAAATAAATAGTAAAAATGAAACAAATCCTATTATCTTTGGCACGTGGGGTGGTTTTGACCAGATTTCGATCGTTAAGTACGCGTTTTCTATTTTTATTCGATTTTTAAATAAAAAATCGAAAAAATATCGAGAAAAATAGAAAATTTGTAAATAATAAAAACCGACCCTATCATTTTATGAACGGGGCGGGGAGGGGTGAGTATCGTTGTCCCGGAACCACGAGGATCGGGTGTCGATCGTTAAGCACGCGTTTTCTATGATTTTCAAGTTTTAAATAAGAAATGGAAAGAAATTCGAAAAAAAAATAAAAAATTAGTTAATAAAAACAAATCCAATCATTTCACGAAATGAGAGGGGAGGGGTGCGTCTCAGTGTCCCGGAATCATGAGGGTCGGGAGTCGATCATTAAATATGCATTTTCTATTTTTTTTGGTTTTTTGTTTTGATTTTGATTTTATTTAAAAAAACCGAGGGGCACTATTTCCCCTCGGAAAAAACCGAGGGCCCAACCCTCCCCTCGGTTTTTTCCAAGGGGCAAAACCTCCCCTTGCTCTTTTTAAATAAAAAAATTTGAAAGAAAATAGAAAAATTGTAAAAATGAAACAAATCCTATCATCTTAGGGACATGAGATAGTTTTGACCCAACTTCGATTGAAAATATCAAAGAGCATGTGCGTATCCACACGTGTCGTGTAATTCGACCAACAACCAAGATACGATCGATCGATCAAAATGTTCGGTTGGAAACGCGAAGCGATGAAGCGTCGTGATTTGGCCGAGGGGCAAGAGGTGCGTCTCGGTGTCGTGGATCCACGAGGAATGGGTGTCAATTGTTAAGTATGCTTTTTTTGTTTTTTTTTTTGGATTTTTAAATAAAAATTCGAAAAAATATCGAGAAAAATAGACAATTCATAAAAAATAAAAACCGATCCTATCATTTTAAGAACGGGGCGAGGAGGGGTGCGTCTCGGTGTCACGAAACCACGAGGGTCGGGTGTCGATCATTAAGTACGCGTATTCTATTTTATTCCAATTTTAAATAAAAAATGGAAAAAAAATCAAAAAAAATAAAAAATTAGTAAAAAATAAAAACAAATCCTATCATTTCAGGAATGGGGCGGGGAGGGGTGCGTCTCGGTGTCCGAAAACTACGAGGGTCGGGTGTCGATCGTTAAATATGCGTTTTCTATTTTTTATTTTTCTTAAACCGAGGGGTACTATTTCCCCTCGGAAAAAACCGAGGGCCCATCCCTCCCCTCGTTTTTTTTAAATAAAAAAAAGTAGAAAGAAATAGAAAAATACTAAAAATGAAACAAATCATATCATCTTAGGCACGTGGGGTGGTTTTGACCCGGTTTCAACTGAAAAATATCAACGAGCACGTGCGTATTCACACGTGTCGTGTAATTCGACCAACAACCAAGATACGATCTAACGATCAACTTATTCGGTTTGGAACGCGAAGCGACGAAGCGTCGTGATTTTTCTGAGGGGCAAAAGGTACGTCTCGGTGTCATGGATCCACGAGGAATGGGTGTCGATCGTTAAGTATGTGTTTTCTTTTTTTTTTAAATAAATGTTTGTGAAAATATCGAGAAAAATAGAAAATTCGTAAAAAAGTAAAAACCGATCCTATCATTTTACGAACGGGGAGGGGAGGGGTACATCTCGGTGTACCGGAACTACGAGGGTCGGGTGTCGATCGTAAAATACGTATTTTCTACTTTTTTTGATTCTTTATTTAAAAATACCGAGGGGCACTATTTCCCCTCGGAAAAAATCGAGGGCCCAGCCATCCCCTCATTTTTTTAAAATAAAAAAACTTAGAAAAAAATAGAAAAATCTTTAAAATGAAACTTATCATATCATCTTAGGCACGTGGGGTGTTATTGACCCGATTTCGATTGAAAAATATCAACGAGCAGGTGCGTATTCACACGTGTCGTGTAATTCAACCAACAACCAAGATACGATCGATCGATCAAATTGTTCGGTTGGAAACGCAAAGCGTTGAAGCGTCGTGATTTTGCCGAGGGGGAAAGAGGTACGTCTCGGTTTTTTGGATCAACGAGGAATGTGTGTTGATCATTAAGTATGAGTTTTCTATTTTTAAATAAAAATTCAAAAAAATATCGAGAAAAATAAATAATTCGTAAAAAGTAAAAACCAATCCTATAATTTTACGACTGGGGCGTGGAGGGTTGCGTCTCAGTGTCCCGGAACCATGAGGGGTTGGTGTCGATCGTTAAGTAAGCATTTTCTATTTTTTTCCGATTTTGAATAAGAAATGGAAAAAAAATCGAAAAAAATTGAAAAAAATAAATAAAAAGATCCTATCACTTTAAGAACGGGGTGGGGAGGGGTGCGTCTCGGTGTCCTGGAACCACGAGAGTCGGAGTATTGATCGTTAAATACTCATTTTCTACTTTTTTAATTTTTTTTTTTGATTTTTTATTTAAAAAAACCGTGGGGCGCTATTTCCCCTCGGAAAAAACTGAGGGCCCAGCTTCCGAGGGAAAAAACCTCCCCTCAGTTTTTAGAATAAAAAAAATTGAAGAAAAAAAATTGAAAAATCATAAAAATGAAACAAAACCTATCATCTTAGGCAGGTTTGGTAGTTTTGACCCGATTTCAATTGAAAAATATCAACGAGCATGTTCGTACACGTGTCGTGTAGTTCGACCAACAACCAAGATATGATCGATCGATCAAGTTGTTCGGTTGGAAACGTGAAGCGACGAAGCGTCGTTATTTTGCCGAGGGGGCAAGAGGTGCCTCTCGGTGTCGTGGATCCACGAGGAATGGGTTTCGATCGTTAAGTACGCATTTTCTTTTTTTTTTTTTTTGGATTTTTAAATAAAAATTAGAAAAAATATAGAGAAAAATTGAAAATTCGTAAAAAATAAAAATTGATCCTATAACTTTACGAACGGGGCGGGGAAGGGTGCGTCTCGGTGTCCCGGAATCACGAGAGTCGGGTATCGATCGTTAAATACTCGTTTTATACTTTTTTTGATTTTTTTTCAAATTTTTATTTAAAAAAAACCGAGGGGCACTATTTCCCTCGGAAAAAATCGAGGGGAGGGCTATGCCCTCGGTTTTTTCCGAGGGGAAAAACCTCCCCTCAGTTTTTTTAAATAAAAAAAATTGAAAAAAAAAATCGAAAAAATTAGAAAACTTATAAAAATGAAACAAATTCTATCATCTTAGGCACGTGTGGTAGTTTTGACCCGATTTCAAATTGAAAAATATCAACGAGCATGTGCGTATTCACACGTGTCTTTTAATTCGACCAACAACCAAGATACGATCGATCAGTCAAGTTGTTCGGTTGGAAACGTGAAGCGACGAAGTGTCGTTATTTTGTCGAGGGGGCAAGAGGTGCGTCTCGGTGTCGTGAGTCCACAAGGAATGGGGTTCGATCGTTAAGTACGCGTTTCCTATTTATTTTTTTGGATTTTTAAATAAGAATTCGAAAAAATATAGAGAAAAATATAAAATTCGTGAAAAATAAAAATTGATCCTATCATTTTATGAACAGAGCGGGGAGGGGTGAGTCTCGGTTTTCCGGAACCACGAGGGTTGGGTGTCGATCGTTAAGTACGCATTTTCTATTTTTTTTCCAATTTTAAATAAGAAATGGAAATAAATTTGAAAAAACTAAAATATTCGTAAAAAATAAAAAAAAATCCTATCATTTCACGAACAGTGCGGGGAGGGGTGCGTCTCGGTGCCCGGAACCACGAGGGTCGGGTTTCGATCATTAAATACGCATTTTCTATCTTTTTCGATTTTTTTATTCAAAAAAACCGAGGGGCACTATTTCTCCTCGGAAAAAACCGAGGGCCCAGTCCTCCCCTCAGCTTTTTCCGAGGGGAAAAACCTCCCCTCGGTTTTTTAAAATAGAAAAATAGAAAAAAATAGAAAATTTGTAAAAATGTAACAAATCATATCATATTAGGCACGTGGGGTAGTTTTGACACGATTTCGATTGAAAAATATCAACGAGCATGTGCGTATTCGCACGTGTCGTGTAATTCGACCAAAAATCAAGATACAATCAATCGATCAAGTTGTTCGGTTGGAAACACGAAGCGACGAGGCATCATGATTTTTTCGATGGGGCAAGAGGTGCGTCTCAGTATCGTGGATTCACGAGTAACGGGTGTTGATCTTTAAGTACGCATTTTCTATTTTTTTTCGATTTTTAAATAAAAATCTGAAAAAATATCAAGAAAAATAGAAAATTCGTAAAAAATAAAAACCGATCCTATAATATTACGAACGGGGCAGGGAGGGGTTCGTCTCGGTGTCCTGGAACCACGAGATTCGGGTGTAGATTGTTAAGTACGCATTTTTTATTCTTTCCGATTTTTAATAAGAAATGGAAAAATATTCAAAAAAATAATAAATAAATAAAATATTGAAAATAAAAAAAAATCCTATCATTTCAAGAACGGGGCGGAGAGGGGTGCGTCTCGGTATCCCAGAACCACGAGGGTCGGGTGTCAATCGTTTAGTACGCGTTTTCTATCTTTTTATTATTTTTAATAAGAAATGGAAAAATATTCAAAAAAATAATAAATAAATAAAATATTGAAAATAAAAAAAAATCCTATCATTTCAAGAACGGGGCGGAGAGGGGTGCGTCTCGGTATCCCAGAACCACGAGGGTCGGGTGTCGATCGTTAAATACGCATTTTCTATTTTTAGATTTTAAATAAGAAATAGAAAGAAATTCGAAAAAAACAAAAACAAATCCTATCATTTTACGAACTGGGCGGGGAGGGGTGCGTCTCTATGTCCCGAAAACATGAGGGTCGGGTGTCGATCGTTAAATACGCGTTTTCTATTTTTTTTATTTAAGAAACCCGAGGGGTACTATTTCACCTCGGAAAAAAACCGAGGGCTTAGCCCTCCCCTCGTTTTTTTAAAATAAAAAAACTTAAAAAAAATAGAAAAATCTTAAAAAATAAACAACAACCAAGATGCGATCGATCCTTCAAGTTGTTCGGTTGGAAACACGAAGCGACGAAGTGTCGTGATTTTTCCAAGGGGCAAGATGTACGTCTCGGTGTTCCGGAACCACGAGGGTCGGGTGTCGATCGTTAAATACGCATTTTATATTTTTTTTGATTTTTTTATTTAAAAAACCGAGGGGCACTATTTTCCCTCGGAGAAAACCGAGGGCCCCAGCCCTCCCCTCGGTTTTTTAAATAAAAAAATCAAAAAAGAAAAAGAAAATTCGTAAAAATGAAACAAATACTATCATCTTAGGCACATGGGATGGTTTTTATCCTATTTTGATTGAAAAATATCAACGGGCATGTGCATATTCATACGTGTCGTGTAATTCGACCAACAACCAAGATACGATCGATCGATCAAGTTGTTCTGTTGGAAATGCGAAGCGACGAAGCATCGTGATTTTGTCGAGGGGGAAAGAGGTGCGTCTTGGTGTCGTGGATCCACGAGGAACAGGTGTCGATCGTTAAGTACGCATTTTCTATTTTTATTCAATTTTAAATAAAAATTCGAAAATATATCGAGAAAAATAGAAAAATCGTAAAAAATAAAAACCAATCCTATCATTTTACTAACGGGGGAGGGGTGCGTCTCGGTGTCCCGAAACCACGAGGGTCGGGTGTCGATCGTTAAGTACGTGTTTTCTATTTTTTCTGATTTCAAATAAGAAATGGTAAAAAATTCAAAAAAAATCCTATAATTTCACGAACGAGGCGGGGAGGTGTGCGTCTCAGTGTCCCGGTACCATGAGGGTCGGGTGTCAATCGTTAATTACGTGTTTTTTTTCTATTTTTTTATTCTTTTTATTTAAAAAAACTGAGGGGCACTATTTCCCCTCGGAAAAAACCGCAGGCAATCATTCCCCTCAGAGAAAATCGAGGGCACTTTTGCCCTCGTTCCGATTTATTAAAACCAAAGGAGTTACCTTATGTCTTCCTAAAATTCATCCAAAGGTCTTTTTTTGTGGATGGCCGCATCACTCCATATATATAATAGGATCCAGCCACCTTACTAGGCCCCAAGATCAAGCAAGAAAAGGTAAGGCCCAAGAACAAGTAAGAAAAGGAAGGCCCAATGGCATGCTTTCTGTTATCGGGTGACCCGATAACAACCCTGTATTTCCAAGATCAATACACGAACCACACAACAATCATCGTCGTACCAATCGAGCAACAAAATACTGCAAATAAATGAAATATTTACAATTGGTGCTCGTCCATCCCAACAAAGTATACTCGAGAAATAATTATATATGAAATATGAGATACATAAAATTATATTTTTAAACCATTAATTACTACACAATTTCTTGCATAACAAACTCCCCCAAACATAAACCATTGCTTGTCCCCAAGCAATTTAGAATTAAAGCATAAAACACATATAGAAAATAAAGCCAAGAAAATTAAGTGGTCATTTGCTCATGTCGTCAAACTTTCGCACTGGTAAATTACTCGAATCGCTCAAACGAACTCATCTGGACTCTAGACATCCTTATATTTCTAGAAATCGCAAGCATTTCATGTATCGACTAAAGTGACCCTAGTAAAATGGCAACCCCTCTTTGTTATACATCATATCAATATTCCATGGTGCCCCCTCATTACTCGATGATTTGACCAACTTGTCTATAAATTCTCTCTTACAATAATAATATCAAACCTGACATCCTTGGGGATATAGTCTTCACTACTACAGAAATTGTTTTTTACGGCGGTTTTTTTTTTTTTTTTACGGCGGTTGTTCTTGAACCGCCGTAGAAAGTGATGATTTTTACGGCGGTTTAAGAACCACCGTAAAAAACAACGGTGGTGGATTCTACGGCGGTTCTTGGAAAATACCTTCTAGAAGGTCTATATTTTCCAGAACGGATGTTAAAATTACCTTCTAGAAAGTAGAAAAAATTTATAATAAAAAAAGAAGAAATGAAAGCAGGTGCACCAAAATTGCCAATTCTGGAAATCTTGAATATATTGATTATTTCAACAAAAAAATACACCAAAGTTATTTGTTTAGGTGGGAAGATGAGAAGCAGAAACTCAACACTACGTATTATTAGCAACTCAATATCATGAATATGTAACACCAACTTATGATCACCGGCAAGGCTAATCAAACGACCTTACACTATAGGGACAATTTTTTGGGCGGTCCCACCAGAAGACGTCAAACGACTTTACTCTATAGGGACAATTTTTGGGCAGTCCCACCAGAAGACGGACCCTGAGATTCGCCATCCAATTGTGCTCCATTGTTTCTGATGTTTTCAAGATATACCCAAAAAAATCACCCCATTCTCAGAAAAATGCACTAACCCCAATTGAAGAGCAACCAGGCCCTTCACACCAAAAAAGAAAAAAACATTTTAACAATAAAATTAGGATAACCCTTTTTGAAAACAAACACATAAAGTAAAGCCTCTTTTTACTCACATATAACCAAACAGCAATGCAATAGCTGAAAATAACTTAACTAGAAAGCATGTTATTCACAAAGATAAATCACTGCAGTTCAATAAATATAAATTCGTGTTATTCACAAAGAAAATAACTTAACTAGAAACTCATACTAAAAAGTTGAGCATTGTACAAGGTCATTCTCAGGCAGCCGCCAAGTATTGCTCTTTTGAATTTATTTGTGATAGAAAGAAACTTAGAAATGTTTTAAATGAATTTGAAGTGAGGTTTTTCTTTGCGTATTTTCATGATTAATTTGAAGTGAGATTTTTAAAGTTGTATCCAAGTTCTAGGTCACTCTTTTAACTTACAGTACCTTCTAAGAAAACTTGAACAGGCCGATAATGATGAAGAATTCAAGTTGCTGGGAAAAACCCTTTTGGAACATTCTCAGCATATATTTGTGATTCAAAAGCATGGCCTGGCAGAACAAGTAAATTCTTTTTATTAAAAGAATACAAAGAATGAAGCAAAATGTGAAAGACAAAGTTTAGCATGAGATTTTGCAATTGCATCTAAAGGTCAAATTTGAAAATAAATGGAAAGACCCATTAGCTAGACTCAACTCAATTTGAATTTAAATTCAAGCTCATCATGGAAAAGGTAATATTCCACATGCATGAAAGTTTACCTGATAGGGGCACGTCTGATTGACTAATTGGAAGGGGGTCTCCATTAGCTACACGTATTTGCCATTCTACAAGATCTTGACCGACAATCATCTTTGTCACAGGATGTTCCACCTACAAGAGAGGCAATTTTTTTGCACTTAGAAGGAGGATATAAACACATTAGAAGAGAAGACGTGTTGGAGAGATCAAACCACCTGTAGACGGGTGTTCATCTCCATAAAATAGAATTCTCCAGAACCAGTATCAACTATAAACTCAACAGTGCCAACATTGTGATACCTAACAACCTATTGAAAATTACAGGAAAATTAATTAGATGATTTAAAAAAAGAATAGCTAGAGAGATTAAAAGCTTGAGCAACGACATCATATTACTCATAAAAGAATTGACTTGGTTTTGCTATATATTTCTCTAGCAGGATTATGTTTATCTCAAAAGAATGCATCAAAAAAAGTGCAATCAAACGAATCATTCAATACAAAACGCAATTACACAAAATGGAGAAGTCTGTAGCTATGGGTTAGAAAAAGCAAGATTTTAATAGTGATGAAATAACCCGAGGATCAATTCTCAAAAGATATAAACAGAATGTGCAGCGACCCGAACCTAGAATGTGCAGCGACCCAGTGTAAGAAATTAGACTGTTTATTCCACACAATTCCAGTTACACAGTGTGAATTCGTAAATATAAAATCAGGATCATAATATCCACAATGTGAACAAAGCGAACTTCTTTTTGAGATTAAAATAGATTCTAAAAGGATTAAAGCAAATACACATGCTGACAGACAGTCAAGTCAAATAAATCGGTCTAGATCTGAGAAAGATGCGGAGTTTTTCACCTAGAAATTGTCTATTCGTTCTTCTTCTGACCATCGATTTGCGCCTTCTCTGCTGAAGAGCGCTCAATATACCTCTCAGATCGCTGAATTTGTAGCAGATATTTATCAATTTTATGAGGATAAAAAAATGAAATAGAAACAAAAACTATACTAAATCAACAATAAATGAAGACTTTTGGCCGCGGAATGTTAACCTGGAGATGGCGGCGTCGAAATCATCATCAGCGATGACTCGCTTTTGCCGTTTGGGCTTCAGATTCTCCGACTCCAAAACTCACTTCGCGCTTGCTTTTGCAGCCGACATTGTTCAAGATCTTTAGGCTTCAATTTGCTAGCACGTTGTGCACTCAGTTTCTGTGACTTGTATCAAAGAGTGCGTGAGAGCGAGCAAGAGAGAGAGAGAGAGAGAGGAGAGAGTGACAAAAACTGATGCTGAATTCGAAATTAGTGTTGGAATGGGTGAATTAGGGTTAGTTGGAAAAATGACGGAAAGGTAAAGAAGGGGGAATCTAAAAAATGAGCGAATGCAGATCGTCGGATGAGACACGGATCAACGGTTGAAACAAATCAAGACGAGGATCGGTGACATGGCAGACCGTGAATTCTACGGCGGTTGACAACCGCCGTGAAATGTCATCTCATTCACGGCGGTTCTAATGGAACTGACTTTAAAATCCAACGAACTGAACTAATTGACGGCGGTTCTTAAGGAACCCCCGTGAGTTTCACGGCGGTTCCTTAAGAACCTTCGTTAATTAGTTCAGATTTAACGTCGGTTCTAGGACAACCGCCGTAAAATGTAGTGTTCTACGGCGGTTTTAAAGAAACTCGCCGTTATATATGGTTTTAACATCGGTTTTCTAGAAAACCGCCGTAAAAACATATTTAACGGCGATTTTCCAAAACCGCTGTGGATGAGGCGCCGTTGTATCTACTTTTTGCAATAGTGCTTCTTTGGTTACTAGGGATGTTGACTGTAACTCGCTGGAGATTGAACGGCTCACCTTTTTGCGGGATGTTTCAGGGGCAGGTTGTTGCTGGGCACACCGCCCGCCTACCCCAATTATTTGGATGTGATCTGAAATGTTTGTGTATCATGTCACATTGGTGAACTCTGTCCCATGGACGGTTAAAATCGGACGATCACCAACAATAATGACCTGTCACACCATCTGACCCGATAATATATTTTGTTCATTTTTATATTCGAAAATATTTACTTTTCTTGATGAGGATCAGGTCACTTGACTCGTTATTATAATATATTTATTTTTGTATTCATAAATATTAATTTTTATAATAAAAACATATTAATTTTTTGTAAATCTAAATTGTATTTTGCACTTGAACCCAAGTGTGTGCCAAATTTTCCACGTGACATTGTTTAGTTTTTGGTAGTACAGCGAATTTGGTTATGCGGTTGAAAATACTACAAGTTAAAAATAGCAATAAATTTGTTCTCAAAACCAACAAAAATATTCCATACCCTTCGCAAAAAAAATTAAAAAAAATATGACAGGGAATAAGAATGGATGCGTCGTAGACGACAAACTACTTAGCGGTCCATGACTATTATAATAATAATAATAATAATAATAATAATAATAATAATACCCAGAGATAGAGAATATATTAATATTAAATAAATAAAATGGAAAATTAAACCTTAAAATTAAAAAATTAAAACCTGAAAATGCAAAACTAAACCCCAAAATGTAAAATTAAACCCTAAAATTGAAAAATAAACCCTAAACCCTATATTCTTGTCACATATCATCACGTATAACTAAAATATATCATCACGTATAAATATCATATATCATTACGTATAATTGAATGATAACAGATTTTTAAAGGGTATATCTAGTAAGGTGCACCCAGATGTATGTAATAAATTGATCTATTCAACTGTAATAATGTAAAATCCGTATAATATGCGGGATGCTAAAGAAAAAAAAATATTATTAATTTAAATATTGAATTGTTAATCATAAACGGAAACAAATATTTTTCACATATTATTTTCTATGGTTTTTTATTAACTTAAAAGACTGACTATTAATAATAATAAAAAAATTGAATATTTATTCACTTTATTTTCAAACACATGTGTACGCGAGAGTTATAACACCTTTTTTTTTTAAGATCTCATATCTAAACTTTATAAAGCACATGTATTTAAAAAATTGAAATGAATATACATCATATTTTCAACTTGTATCTCATCGTATCAGCCCATATTTGATACCAATATTTCAGTAATTACAAAAATAATTAGTAATTAGTACTACTAAATAAAAATGAAGATACTTTACAGTAATACCACCACCATTATTATTAGCATAGCGCATCGGTTGAGCAATGCTCGTAGATGTGTCTATGCTAATCTTTATATGTTTTGGCCACGTTCGTTTTGTTATTGATTTACAAAAAGATATTTACATGTTAAGATTACCTTGTTTAGTAATTTTTAAGTAAATACTAAAATTATATTGCAAAAAGAATATAATTTATCTAGTTTCAAAACTTATTTAGATGATTTAAAACTCAAAAAATGAATTTTACTAAATTTTTATTATAAATTCAGTTTATTTAAATTATTTTCGTAATAAAACCTTGAGGGTTTAAGTGTAATTAATCATAATTTGCAACTTTGAAACTAATAAAACTTGATAAGCTCCAAAATTCTAAAAATAATTATAAAAAATGTGAAAATATTTTTTTAATATTTATTAAAATATTAAACTATCACAAAAATGGTTTCTAAGTAGTAATAAAAATGTTTCTATTGAAAACTGAACAATCTCATTATGAATTTATAATAAAGGTAGGGATATCTCCAACATTTAACTTAGTAATCTCATTATATGTTTTTGATATATATATATATATATATATATATATATATATATATATTTGAACTTGATTTCTCTACAACAACTCATTCTAAAACCAAATATTCTTTTTTTGTAATCTCCTTTAGTATGTGTACATAAAACAAAATAGAAAAAGATATTAACACATTAAACTCAATTAAATATAAATACCTATCTTTAGAATACATAAGCAGACTAACCTATAAAAAAAATTTTATAATGAAAAAAAAGAAACACAAGAAGAAGTGAAATTGCTTTAAGATAAAGACATTTATATAAGGAAATCTATCTCTCTCTCTATATATAAAGAGGGAGTTTGGTAGGAGAGAGAAATAATTCTTAAGAAAATGTGAGAAAAATAGTTAGTTATCTCGCCCATTTTTTGTCATTAATTTTCTTTTCTTTTTTTTCCATATAAAGTCTACATAACTCTCTCCCCTCCCTTTTTCGTTCCCATTTTTTCCATTCACTCTCCTCTCTTTTTCTACACCAGTTGAAAGTGTTAATTCATCCATCCATTTTTCCCACTACGTCTTGCGCAAAATATATTTAAATATCTATATATCTCCAAGATCTATCGTCCACAGTTGAGATTCAAAGATCTATACGGTTGAGATTCAAAGGTTTATAGATCTCCAAGAGCAATCTTCTTAAGACATATTGTACGGTATTTTCACCTCACAATATTTTGTTTTCCCATTGAATTTGTTTTTTTTTTTTGTGTGTGTGTTTTTATTTTTATTTTTTATATTTCATAGGTCTAATTTATCCGAGGATTTTTTATAGTTGAGATTCAGAATCGATTAGATCTTCGAGGATTTTTAATTTTATATGTATATAATTTATTATGAATCGTAATTTATTCTTCGAGATATATTTTTGTAGTTTATTTTGCATCTCTTTTCTTTTCCCATTGAGTTTACATTTTTGTTTTTGTAATTCGCAAGTGTCGACTATCCAAGAGCAATAGTCGTAAATTATTGTGTACAAGTAGTTTCAATTTTGAATTTCTCTTATATATATATATATATATATATATATATATATATATATATATATATATATATATATATATATATATACACACACACAGACACACACACACGCACACACACAACAGATACAATAAATGCAAACAGCAAGCAATAATCAACGTTTAGATATGATTCGTTCTTAACAAATAAATAGATTGTTGGGTCCTCCAGGATTAATTGTTTCATATGCACAACCTTTTACCACTGTGCTGTTTGTTTTTCTTATGTAAATCTCACTTCTTTTAATTTCAGTTTGTTATCTGCTACATTTAATTACTAAATTAAAATCTTTTAAATGCAACATATGTGATTATATTATTATTATTATTATTTATTTAAATTTTAATATTCTCTAGAGAATTGTTTAATAATATTTATGTGCGTATTCTCGTGATAATGAAAATTCATGAGCAATACAAAATAATATAAACTTGTCATGTGATAAAGTAATTTCACAAAGCATCAAAAAACGTGATATGTGGCCTACGATCTTATAATCTAATTCATGTTCTTGAAAAAAAATTAGTGAATCATTACAATTACGTAATTTATATATCTTCAATCTTATTACAGATGGTTGAATCTACTCGTCCCAACTTTGAAATATTGGACTCAGAAGGAATTGAGTACCACCGTTGGGTTTCTGATGTGAAAACTATTTTCATGGGAAAGGATTTTACATCCACGATCATACCATCCACCGATCCAACAGACAAAGAACCGTCTGATAAAATTAAAGCCAATGCCTTAATGTTTTTGCGGCGTCATATTGACCCAAGCTTACGCTGGGAGTACCTTTAGTTGAAGACACCCAAAGAACTGTGGGATGCCCTCAAGGGTCATTTTGGAAACATACATGACACTTTGCTTCCAGAACTGACCGTTCAGTGGAATGAAATCCGCTTATCTGACTATAAAAGGGTCAATGACTTCAACAAGGACATGTTGCGCTTAAAACAAGGACATGTTGCGCTTAAAAGCATGTCTTACATTCTGTAGAAAGCAAATCACGGAAGATGACAAAAAACACTATCCACTTTTCCTACTTCAGCACTTATACTAGCGAACCAGTATAGGCTCGATTATGATAACAAAAGAATTACAACTTTTAATAAGTTGATTAATATGCTGTAAGTAGCTGAGAGGCATGATCAGGTTCTCTTGAACAATAATGCTAGACCTGCCAGGACAAAGAAAATTCCTGAAACTAATTATGGTCAAGCGAATAGTGGAAAGAACCCCAAAGTAAAGGGGACTAGACGTGTTAATCCCCCTCAAAGTGGTAATTATGCACCACGAGGCAGGGGTCATGGGGGAAGCAGTAGAGGCCGTGGTAGGGTTCGTGGAGGCTCTCCCCATGTATGGCGCAAAGATGGTGGTAGCGCCCTAAGTGTCCATGGTAATATTGGGCCTGGTGGTTATAAAACCAAGGTTCCACACGAGAACCCCTCAAAGAAATGAGAGAGAGTTGGTAATGAACCTTGCTATAGGTGTGGTGACACTGGGCATTGGTACCAAAACTGTCGCGCAAGTGATAAGGTGGCAGCCATCTACAAGAAACTTAGAGAGTCTAAGGAACAAGAGACTCACTATATGGAAAACGGAGATCATGACGCTGATGTCAACATCACGATTACGGACTTCAATGGCAATACGAACCTTGCTCAGTCTTTTGATGTTCCTGATTTTGAGTGATCTACTTTATCTATTAACTTATATTTCAAGATATTTGTGAAGGCATGATTGCCTCATTTTATTGAGACTATGGAGTTTGGTGTTTTTTGAATTAGATTTACTATGGACAAGACATTTATTTGATTGGCTTATTAATAATTTCGAATTTTATTCTAATGTATTGAATGTATTCGACTTTATTATTTACAAAACTATGTGCTTGGTTCAAATATAGAAATAAGGTGTGCATAAATACATCTTACGCATAGAGCCACATATTCGAATGAGAAGTACATCATTCTACGTCTTCCACAACAATCTAGTGAATTAGAGAAATTTCTCTAACTCTTTTCATGACACTATCAACACATCTACTTGTAAGAATGTCGCGCGGCGAAATAGAGTGCTTAGCTGATAGTGGGACTACTCACAAAATTTTAAGGAATAGACGATTATTTGTTGAATTAATTACTTATAGCTCATCTGTGACTATAATGATTGGGACATCCCAACTAATTAAAGGGCGAGGAACTGCCAAATTCTTGATGCCTAATGGCACAATGATAACTGTCAAAGAGGCTCTATATGAACCTAGAGTAAACCGGACTTTATTGAGTTTTAAAGATATCTGTGGCAACTGCTACCACTTGGAAACTCACTATGAGAATGGAAATGAATATATATATATATATGTTAGTTTCAAATGAGAACCCCATCATTATATGTGAACCTAGGGACTAATCCTGGCCTTAGATCTAATATTGCACAGTGCAATTATATGTCCAGGTTCATTGTACTTTTTACACAGCACTGTAGTGCTAAAATCAGTCCAGTTTTTTTAATTTAATTATATATATATATATATATATTACATTTTAAAACATGCAATATGTATCTTAAATTGTAGATCTTGAGAATGTGATTAATTTGATATATATTTCATTCAAAACGAATAAAATTTGAAAAAGTTATGGTTTGTTGAAGATTTGATTTTCATTTTAAAATTTTGAATTTGCAGTTTATAGACGAAATTTGTGATGCTTTTTGTATACAATCGTAGTGTTTTTATTTTCTTAATCTATTGTGCTTTCCAAAGAACAATGTAGTGCTCTTTGTAAATGTTGATATATGTCCAAAATATTATTTTTAATTAATTAATGCATTTTTTTACATTATTACCATGCTGACATGTCATGATCTCAACAATCAAGATTATCTAATCTAATGGTCAAGACGAGTCCCTAGGTTCACATATAATGATGGGTTCTCATTTGAACCCAACCCTATATATATATTACCTCTAATGAATGTGGAAGAAAATGCATCTTAGAGAAACTAATGAGTCAATCTAGTGGGTTATACCTCACTACTATATGGATTATTGAATCTTATGCCGTCACCAATAACGAACTATGTGACACTGACTCATACAAGCTTTGGCATGACCGTCTTGGACATCCTGGTTGTGACATGATGATCCGTATTTTGAAAAACTCACACGGACATTCTTTCTTTCGAGTGACTCATAAAGTGGGATATAAATGCGATGAAATGCCCAATGTCGGTACTACTGCTGCACAAGTGCAGCTAATAAATTATGAAGCACAAGATGCATTACCTACGTCTCACTCCGCCTCAATATCTATCTAAAAGGCACATCACTCGTTTTGCAAAGCCTGCTCTTTAGCAAAAATATAATCGAGACCTTCCTATGCTATAGATACAAAGCAAAACATTCCATTCTTACAAAGAATCTAAGGTGATATTTGTGGACCTATTCATCCAGAATGCGGACCATTTAGATATTTTATGGTTCTGGTAGATGCTTCGACACGCTGGTCCCATGTCGCACTATTGTCCACACGAGATGCTACCTTTGCAAAACTCCTAGCACAAATTATACGTTTAAGGGCTCACCACCTCGATCATCCTATCAAGTCTATAAGGCTTGATAACGATGAAGAGTTCACATCAAAAGCATTTGATGATTATTATATGTCAATCGTCATTGATGTAGAACATCCCGTACCCCATGTGCATACACAAAATGGTCTCGCAGAAGCCACCATCAAAAGACTACAAATGGTGGCTCGGGCATTAGTTATGCACACCAACATGTCTATTTCTGCATGGGGTTATGCCATATTGCATGCATCCCAACTTATTCATTTTAGACCTACTACTAACCAACCATTTTCTGCGTACCAGTTGGTAACTGGATATGAGCCTGACATTTCCCATTTACGCATATTTGTTTCTGCAGTATATGTGCCGATTGTGCCCCACATCGCACAAAAATGGGTCCTCAAAGAAGATTAGGTATTTATGTTGGATATGAGTCTCCAACAATTATCCGCTATTTAGAACCTTTGACAGGCGATCTATTCACCGCTCGATTTGAGGATTATCACTTTGATGAGACAGTCTTCCCACCGTTAAACGGAGATAAGAAAAAGGATTTTCTAAGGGAACGACAGGAATTGTTGTGGTCTGTCTCCACTTTGTCTCATTTTGATCCCCGCACTTCACAATTTGAAAGTGAAGTAAAAAGAATAATCGATCTTTAGAACGTAGTAGATTCGATGCCTGATGCGTTTGCTGATATCTCTAAAGTGACAAGATCACATATACCGGATGCAAATGTGCCTGCAAGGTTAGAAGTCCCCAAGAAAGGGGCACAACGCCACAGAAAGAGATGCCGCAACCACACATAATGGAGGTGTGGTTGAGGCCGTGGCTCCCAAAAGAAAAAGGGGGAGGCCACCTGGTTCGATCGACACCCACCCAAGGAAAAAGAGGGCAGGTGCGGCACAACCTAATCCATTAATAATCAATGAAGATAATCCCTCTCATGAGATTATCTCTGATTATAGTTATGTCCATGAGTCATTACTGGAGAACGCTCCGATGTTTGATATGATTCAAGAGAACAAAGAAATCTCAATATATTATGAAAGTGCGTATGAGTTGATGGGAAGATCCTCTCCGCGAATTGATGATGTATTTGCATACACCGTTGCTCAAGAAATCATAGGGCACGATAATATCGAACCACGCTCTATTGTTGAATGTTAACAAAGAGCAGATTGGCCTAAATGGAAAGAAGGAATCCAGGCAGAACTTGATTCTCTGGCAAAACAACAGGTATTTGGCCCGGTAGTGCTAACCCCGCCAAGTGTAAAGCCTGTAGGACATAAATGGGTTTTTGTCAGAAAGCGTAATGAGAAAAATGAAGTCCTGAGATACAAAGCTTGTCTTGTAGCACAAGGTTTCTCACAACGCCCTGGAATTAACTAAGAAGAAACGTACTCTCCTGTAATGGACGCTATCATTTCGCTATTTAATTAGCTTAGTGGCATCCGAAGGATTGGAAATGCAGCTCATGGATGTGGTTACAGCATATCTCTATAGGGATCTTGATTCAGAGATATATATGAAAGTGCCCAAAGGCCTTCAATTATCCAAGTCAAGTGACTCTAAACCACGGAGTGCGTTTGCGATTAGATTGAAGCGCTCACTTTATGGATTAAAACAATCTGGATGGATGTGGTATACTCATTTAAGTGACTACTTGATTGGAAAAGGATATAAGAACGATGAACTATGCCCCTGCATTTTTATAAAGAAAACAAGTTCCAGATTTGCAATTGTAGTTGTGTATGTCGATGATATGAACATAATATGTACTCTTAATGAAATAAGAGAAACCTCTCGCTATTTAAAATCCGAATTTGAGATGAAAGATCTTGGGAAAACTCGATTTTGTCTAGGCATCGATTTAGAACACCGAGCTTGTGGAATACTAATCCACCAGTCTGCATATATCCAAAAGATGCTTATTTTGCATGTAATTGTTGTGTTTTTCTTTGTGTTTTTAGATAAATTTTTATATTGATTTTAGTAGTTTTGAGTCGCTTTTCGTTAGTTTTTTAGGTCGTCTTTCTTGTTTTTATGTTTTTCGTGATTCTTGCCAAATTTATATTTTAATGGGTTAATTAGTTCAATTACCTTAAGGTTTGGTGAAATTCTTGGGTTCTTATGTTCAAATTTCTATTTTATAGGCTAAGGCATTGATGACCAAAATTCAAGCCAAGAGAGGCTCAAAAATGCCCGAACATTCTGGAATGGTGGCCGTGGCTCGCCAAAACGCGCGCCCGCTCGCGCCTACTCGCGCCCGCACACGCCCCGTCCTCGGTAAACCACTCGCGCGCACACCTGCGCGCTCCCGCGCGCAGCGCCCATGCACATGCGGCGGCATCCCTCGCGGCCTCTCGCCATCCCTCGCCCGTCCTCATCCAGATCAGCGCCATGCCTTGCCCATGCACGCCCAAGCCCCAGCCGACCAGCTCCCAGGCCTGCCGACCACCAGCGCCCATGCGCGCCTAGGCTCAGCAATTACCGAGCCACCTTGAGCCAAATCGAGCCATCTCGAGCCAAAATGTGCTAAAAACCTAGTCAAGGGTCTAGGAAGGTGCCTCCGGGTCTGAAAAATGGGAAATTACACGTAACTCCGGTGATTTTATGTGCTTAATATTATCATATATGCTTATTTCTCGTATAATTGTTATTATGAGCAATCAAGCACCAATCGTATATTTCTTCTCTATTTTGCAGTATTTGGTGCTCTATTTATCGAAGGATGTTTCTCAAGAAAGTAGAGAAATGAGGATTGATGAATGGAGGAGAGAAAACTCAAGATTCAGGATGGTGCGTCGATGACGCGTCGATGCCCAGGATGAACCGCGTCAGTCGACGTGATGTGCGGTATGACGCCGAAGGCTGGCTCGCGTCAGTCGACGCTATGTCGACGCTCATGTTCTGAAGCGTCGATGTCGACGCTCTGTCGACGCTCATGCTCTGAAGCATCGATGTCGATGCATGCAGGACGACGCACGCAGGACGACGCAGGCAGGTGATTCGCGTCAACGCCGAGGGCTGGTTCGCGTCAGTCGATGCTCCGTCGACGCCGACTCGGCAGAATTATTTTAGGATGAATCTTGGGCGGCAAGAAAAAGGAGTTCTATATAAACCCCGACCCTATTTCGTCCCAGGGGCATAATATAACATATCCTAAGGTTCTAAGGAGGTCCAGAGAGGTTCTAACTTGCCCCAAGTCATCCACACGCAAGGGAACTTGAAGATTGACGTTCCAAGACGCAAGATTCAATGTCAACATATCGTCTCTCCTATTTTATCAAGGATTATGTTTGTTTATCTGAACCTTTTCTTTTATTTTCTTAACTCCATGAGTGAGTAAACTTATTATCTAGTTCTAGGGATGTTGAAACCCTCGTGAAACTATGTTTAATTGATTTATGCAATATTGTTTTTCGTTCGTCATATACGATTGTTTGTGTTGTTCTATTTTCAATTTATGATTGCTTAATTCTTAATTTGGCTTGATCACCTAGATTAGGGATTGGTTATCTATTTCTAGAAATAGGATTGCTTCCCGTGTAATTGTCATAATTACTATTTCTCTGAAGCAACTAATGATTGTAAATCGTTAGGAACAACACAACATAGGTTGAATGAACCGAGAGTATGCGTTTGTTGCCTAGATTAATCTATTTGCCTAATTATTAATGCTGTTGTTGGGTTGAACCTAGATATCTTATTCTAGGTTATTCAATAATTAGATTCAGTTAAAGAGCTTATTTTAATTGAGTACACAGTAAGGGCAAATTCGAGTAGCATAGCTTATTGCTACTTAGGGTTTTTAGTCGCATGTGATGAATGGATTATGATATTGTGGTTGGTTAAATGAGTGAATCGAGGGTGGAAACTGAACTAGAACTAGGTCTTTATTATTATTGAATTCTTCTTTAATTGTTTTCTCGCTAGTTTAATTGCATGTTTATTTTATTAGTTAAATTAATTCATCATTCCTTACCCCAATTATTTATTTAAACAAAATACGAATCATCACAATCTAACCACACTCCTCGTGGGTCCGACCCTTACTTATCACTACTACTAGTTAGTAGAGAAGAAGCTGAGGAAAATAAATATTAAATTTGACGCTTAACGACGGGCGGTCAAATTTTGGCGCCGTTGCCGGGGAGTGACGCGTTAAATTGTGATTTTTAGTATTTTAGTATTTTATTTTTAATTTTGTTTGAACGAATTGAACCCTTGTTGAGTGTTTTCTCAGGTGAATGAACTTGAGATCACCCGGGAAGAAGAATTTGCATTATTATCCGGAAATCAACAAAAGAGGCTGTGAGTTGAAGAAGAAGTCGAACTCGGAGCAGGTATTACCCAATTACATATCCGAGGACTCTTCGAGCGAGAGCGAAGAATGAGAAAACGAGATGATGGCTGCTCAAGCGGAACGAACGTTGAAGGAGTTGGCAAATCCCGACCTTCCTCAACAACCATTGTGCATCACTTTTTCAACGGTGAACGATGCTACATTTGAGCTACGGTCCGGACTAATCCATCACTTACCTTCATTCCATGGACTCACTGGCGATGATCCGCACAAGCACTTGAAAGAGTTCCATGTCATATGCACAAGCATGAAACCCGCTGGAGTCACGGACGAGCAAATCAAGCTAAGGGCATTCCCCTTTTCATTGAAAGACCTAGCCAAAGATTGGCTTTACTACTTACCTTTGGGATCCATCACTACGTGGGGGGCTATGGAGAAAACATTCTTGCAGAGGTACTTTCCCGCATCACGAGTGGCAAATCTTTGAAAAGAAATTTGTTCGGCTAGGTAGGCGCAAGGAGAAACGTTGCACGAGTACTGGGAACGATTCAAGAGGCTTGTTGCGAGTTGCCCTCAACAACAAATGGGCGAGCAACTTTTGATCCAATACTTCTATGAAGGATTGAGTCTCACTGATCGAAACATGATTGATGCCGCTAGCGGAGGCACCTTGATGGACAAAACACCGACAGCGGCAAAAGAACTAATATCGAACATGGCAACCAACTCTCAGCAATTCGGAAATCGTGATTCTTCATTGAAATCGGTAAACGAGCTGGGTATTGATTTATTACAAACCCAATTGAGTGAATTGAAAGCCATGATGAGTACGGGAGGAGCTCCAAAGGTTCGACCATGCGGTTTTTGCGAAACATTGGAGCACGTTACTGACGAATGCCCACACTTTTACTCAGCACGCGAGGCACACGTGAATGCCTTGGGAACCGGAAATGGACAAGGGAGGAAGTACGACTCGTACCCCCACACCTTCAATCCAAGATGGGGCGACCACCCTGGTTTTAGATGGAGGGATCAGCAGGGAAATATACAACAAGGGGATATACCTGGAAATCAAGACCAAGGGCCCTCCCAAGCTCAACAAAAGGGACAAAATCAATACAACAACCAACAGCGGAATGAGAATTTGGATGAAATGGTGAGATCATTAGCGAC
>BMAC01000244.1:890271-920490 GCA_014905375.1 Phtheirospermum japonicum
CCAAAACATGCTGAAAAGGGTAATTCTAAACCTTCTAATAATTTTAATGACCCCGCTGTTTCTCCTCCTAGGACCGAGCCACTCCCATTTCCATCGAGAATCAAGCTCCAAGCTAAGGAAGACACAGAGAGGCAAATACGAGATGTTTTCAAGAAGGTGGAGATCACTATTCCACTTGCCGATGCGATCAAGCAAATTCCTCATTACGCCAAGTTTCTCAAGGACCTATGCACTAACAAAAGAAGGTTAAAGGGGGATGAAAAGGTCCTAATGGGAGCGAACGTGTCGGCTGTATTCCAAAAAGAGCTTGCCACAAAAGCAGAATGACCCGGGCATGTTTTTCATTCCATGCACGATTGGAGACATGCGAGTCGAGCGAGACATGCTAGATTTGGGGGCATCAATAAATGTTATGCCACGCACCATTTTTGACTGTTTGAAAGTTGGGCCATTGAAGAAAACTGGGGTGGTAATCCAGCTTGCCGACCGAAGCACTGCCTACCCTGATGGTGTTATTGAAGATGTCCTCGTAAAGGTGGATGAGTTGATTTTTCCAGCTGATTTCTATGTGTTAAGCATGAATGAGTCTGCATCAAAATCGCCACCTATCTTGTTAGGGCGACTATTCTTGAACACTGCTCAAACAAAGATCGATGTCACTCGAGGCACCCTAACAATGGAATTTGACGGTCACATTTGTCAATTTAATATTTTTGATGCTATGAGATTTTCTGACTGCGATAACTCTGTTTTTGCACTTGATTGTTTTGACTCTCTAGCGCAGGAATTTCTCGAAATGCATGAACAAGATGAGCTCGAGACGACGATCACATGAAGTTTGGGGGAGGACTCGTTGTTTTTTAGTTACCCTCTAACTGAACCAACTTGGGAGGACGACGTACGAGAGACAATGTCGGCCTTGCGCGCACTTAGCGAAACCGAGAGAAGAGGACGTGAATTTCATCAAACTTCCCGACTCACACGAGAAAGCCGTTCCATCCATAGTCAAGGAACTGGAGCTTGAACTCAAGGCCCTACCGGAGCACTTAAAGTATATTTTCTTGGGCGATAACGAAACACTGCCTGTGATCATTTCATCTCGCTTGGACAACCTCCAAGAGGCGTCACTGCGACAAGTACTCAAGGATAACAAGCAAGCAATCGGATGGACCATAGCGGATTTGCGAGGGATAAGTCCTTCCATGTGTATGCACCAAATTTTACTCGAAGAGAATGCTGTACCATCTAGGGAACTGCAAAGACGACTGAATCCACCAATGATGGAAGTGGTAAAGAAGGAGATTCTAAAACTGCTTGATGTTGGGGTGATTTACCCCATTTCTGACAGTCGGTGGGTGAGTCTGACTCAAGTCGTTCTGAAGAAGTCGGGGGTAACGGTGGTCGAAAATCAAGAAGGCGAATTGGTTCCAACAAGGGTGCAAATGGGTTGGCGAGTTTGTATTGATTATCGTAAGCTAAACGCCATGACTCTCAAGGACCATTTTCCTCTTCCATTTCTTGATCAAATGATTGAGAGGTTGGCAGGCCACTCATACTACTGTTTTTTGGATGGCTACTCGGGATATTTTCAAATTCCTATAGCACCCGAGGATCAAGAGAAGACTACCTTCACGTGCCCCTTCGGCACGTTTGCCTATTGCCGCATGCCATTTGGACTTTGCAATGCACAGGTCACATTCCAACGATGCATGGTAAGTATCTTTTCGGAATACGTTGGCGAGATTATAGAGGTCTTTATGGATGACTTTAGCGTTTATGGAGATTCTTTCGAGGTATGTCTTGAGAACTTATCTTTGATTTTAAAACGTTGTGTCGACACTAACCTTGTGTTGAATTGGGAAAAATGTCATTTTATGGTGGAACAAGGTATAGTTCTAGGACACATTATTTCGTTTAAAGGAATAGAAGTCGATAAATCTAAGATTGATACCATAGCTGCGTTGCCTTACCCCGCCAATGTGCGGGAAGTTCGTTCTTTTCTTGGCCATGCAGGATTTTATAGGAGATTTATCAAGGACTTTTCGAAGATTGCTTCGCCACTTTGTAGGCTCCTGCAAAAAGATATGGAATTTGAGGTCGATGACAACTGCAAGAAGGCTTTTGACACACTGAAGGAACGGCTGACCACTTCTCCAGTTATCCAAGCACCGAGGTGGGACCTACCTTTTGAGATCATGTGCGATGCGAGCGACTATGCTGTGGGAGCCGTGCTAGGGCAGAGGGTCGATAAAGCTACCCATGTGATCTATTATGCTTCGAGGACCTTGAACCCTGCCCAAGAAAATTATACTACCACGGAGAAGGAGCTTCTAGTTGTTGTTTTTGCCCTTGAGAAGTTCCATTCATACATCATTGGATCAAAGGTCTTAGTTTTTAGTGATCATGCGGCCCTACGACACCTACTTACAAAGAAGGAGACGAAGCCACGACTCATACGGTGGATTCTACTACTCCAAGAATTCGATTTGGAGATCAAGGACAAAAAGGGAGCCGAGAATACCGTGGCCGACCACCTTAGTTGATTAGTGCATGAGGGGAATGAGCTACAACTTGATGAGAGATTTCCGTACGAGCGACTACTTGTGGTTAAACACGTGGACCCATGGTACGCTGACTTAGTAAATTTTCTAGTTGCTCGTGTGTTTCCAACAGGGCTAAAGAAAGCAAGGAGGGACAAGCTGAAGAGTGATGAGAAGTATTATGTGTGGGACGACCCATACCTTTGGAGGCATTGTGCTGATCAAGTCATTCGAAGATGCGTCCGCGAATCGGATTTTCACTCTATTCTTTCATTTTGCCATTCTCATGCATGTGGAGGACATTTTGGATCGAAGTGAACTGCGCATAAGGTACTTGACAGTGGTTTTTATTGGACATCCCTATTTCGAGATGCGTATGAATTTTGTAAGGCATGTGATAATTGTCAACGCATGGGGAACCTTTCACGGAGAAGTCAAATGCCCCAAGTGCCCATAATGGTTTGTGAAACTTTTGATGTCTGGGGCATCGACTTTATGGGCCCCTTTCCTAATTCTTTCAAGAATGTTTATATTTTGCTTGCGGTGGATTATGTCTCCAAGTGGGTGGAAGCGAAAGCCACCTCAACTAATGACTCGAAGGTTGTTGCACGTTTCATTAAATCTCGGATCTTCTCAAGGTTCGGGATCTCTCAAGCTATGATAAGCGATCGTGGAACCCACTTTTGCAACAAAACGGTGGAGGCGTTATTCTGAAAGTATGGTGTTGCTCATAGGCTTTCTACGGCATATCATTCTCAAACAAATGGACAAGCCGAAGCTTTAAACCGAGAAATCAAGTCCATCTTGAAAAAGACCGTCAAAGCAAACCGTAAGGATTGGAGTATCAAGTTGAAGGATGCACTGTGGGCATATCGCACGGCACTCAAGACACCAATTGGGATGTCGCCGTATCGCCTCGTTTTTGGAAAGCCATGTCACTTGCCGGTGGAGCTCCAACACAAGTCGTTTTGGGCCGTGCAGCAATGCAACTTTGATTTTGATGGAGCCGGGGCGCTAAGGAAGTTGCAACTACGAGAATTGGAGGAAATCTGAAACGAAGCGTTTGAAAATTCGCTAATTTATAAAGAGAAGACGAAAGCATTTCATGACTTGAAGATCTCAAGGAAGGAGTTCATAATGGGCGGAAAAGTGCTACTTTTTCATTCTTTCCTTAAGCTATTTCCCGGTAAGCTGCGTTCAAGGTGGGCTGGACCGTTTGTTGTTACCCACGTATTCCCGCATGGTGCGGTGGAGACTTTTAGCCCGAAGACAAACAATACGTTCAAGGTGAATGGACACCAACTCAAACTGTATTATGAAGGGTTTCGCTCTGTTGATGAGGAACGAATGGAGTTGGAAGCACCACCTATGACGTGATCATGGGAATAAGTCGAGCCAACGACTGTAAATAAAAGCGCTTGTTGGGAGGCAACCCAATGTTTACTTGTTTTATTTTCTATTTTCTTTTTTCTTGCAGCTTTGGAGGCGATGACTTGTTTTGGATATGTGGGCCACTTTTCAAAGGACCGAGCATCATGTGCAATAGGACCAAGACCCTTGACATTTCCCCGGGTGATTTCTTTTCCTACTCTTTCCCCATGATATTATGATGTGCTTGTTCTTGTTTTGCATTCGCTTGAGGACAAGCAATGTTTAAGTTTGGGGGAGTGAGTTATTGTGGTTATATTGAGGAGTTTTGTACTAAAATTTGATAAATTTTGAAAAATTTTGTGATAAAAACCGGGGGATTAAAAGAAAAAGTACTTGCTTGACTTGCCTTGATGAATTATGTTTCGGTTAAATTCTTTAGTCATCATTTGATTTTGGAATCAAAGGTACGCATGTTAGTGCTTTTGTGATTCATATGTGGGGCGTCAATTCTAGAATAATGCGTTATTGATATGTACTTGTGGTTTCCGTACTTAATATGAGTTGTGTGGGGCCTTGAAGTTGGCGGTTGCGTGATGATATCTCGTTAGTAGAAACAGAAGTCAAATAAAGTCCGGTTGGGGTATGCCGGCATGGTGAAAGTAGAAAATTGAAAAATCAAAAAGAATTGAGGTGCTGAAACAACTGCCTATCCGTATTTATCAAGTGCATTTGCTTACAAATTCCAAAGAGCGAAATCCAACGAAGATGCTAGTAGCTCAACAAATCATGCACGTGCTCAAAAGGCGCATCACACTACCAAATTCTCAACACATAATGGAGGTGAACTCAACAAATCAAACATCCAATCAAGACAATCCTCCTATCCAGCGCCTTATCATCATTATGAAGTCAAGGACGGTAGTGCGGAGCTGCGGGCCTCAAGTGAAAAAATAATAATAAAAAAATAAATAAATGGGAGAGGACGAGATATTTGATCAATTCCAACAATGGATAGAGCCAAACCATTGAGTAGCGAGGGGGCACCATAGTACATTGACGTGACGTGTATAAAAAGAAGTTGCCAAGCTACTGGGATCACCTAGGCCAATACATGAAAAGTCTAAGATTTCTAAAAATATAGTGGTGTCTAGAGTCCAAATAAATTCATTTGGGTAATTTGAGTGAGTTACTTATATTATGGTTGTCCTATGCTTTAATTCTTCATATTGCTTGAGGACAAGCAAGGTTTAAGTCTGGGGGATTTGACAAATGGGAAATTACACGTTAATTGACGGTTTAATTCCGGTGATTTTATGTGCTTAATATTATCATATATGCTTATTTCTCGTATAATTGTTATTATGAGCAATCAAGCACCAATCGTATATTTCTTCTCTATTTGCAGTATTTGGTGCTCTATTCATCGAAGGATGTCTCTCAAAAAAGTAGAGAAACGAGGATTGACGAATCGAGGAGAGAAAACTCAAGATTCAGGATGGTGCGTCGATGACGCGTCGATGCCCAGGATGGACCGTGTCAGTTGACGCGATGTGCGGTATGATGCCGAAGGCTGGCTCGCTTCAGTCGACGCTATGTCGACGCTCCATCGACGCTCATATTCTGAAGCGTTGATGTCGACGCCCACGAGTTGATGCTCCATCGACGCTCATGCTCTGAAGCATCTATGTCGACGCAAGCAGGACGACGCAGGCAGGTGATTCACGTCGACGCAGAGGGCTGGTTCGCGTCAGTCGACGCTCCGTCGACGCCGACTCGGCAGAATTATTTTAGGACGAATCTTGGGCGGAAAGAAAAAGGAGTTCTATATAAACCCCGACCCTATTTCGTCCCAGGGGCATAATATAACATATCCTAGGGTTCTAAGGAGGTCCAGAGAGGTTCCAACTCGCCCCAAGTCATCCACACGCAAGGGAACTTGAAGATTGACGTTCCAAGACGCAAGATTCAAGTTCAACATATCATCTCTCCTATTTTATCAAGGATTATATTTGTTTATCTGAACCTTTTCTTTTATTTTCTTAACTCCACGAGTGAGTAAACTTATTATCTAGTTCTAGGGATGTTGAAAACCTCGTGAAACTATGTTTAATTGATTTATGCAATATTGTTTTTCATTCGTCATATACGATTGTTTGTGTTGTTCTATTTTCAATTTATGATTGCTTAATTCTTAATTTAGCTTGATCACCTAGATTAGGGATTGGTTATCTATTGCTAGAAATAGGATTGCTTCCCGTGTAATTGTCGTAATTACTATTTCTCTGAAGCAACTAATGATTGTAAATCGTTAGGAACAACACAACATAGGTTGAATGAACCGAGCCTATGCGTTTGTTGCCTAGATTAATCTATTTGCCTAATTATTAATGCTGTTGTTGGGTTAAACCTAGAGAGCTTATTCTAGGTTATTCAATAATTAGATTCAGTTAAAGAGCTTATTTTAATTGAGTACACAGTAAGGGTAAATTCGAGTAGCAGAGCTTATTGCTACTTAGGGTTTTTAGTCGCATGTGAGGAATGGATTATGATATTGTGGTTGGTTAAATGAGTGAATCGAGGGTGGAAACTGAACTAAAACTAGGCCTTTATTATTATTGAATTCTTCGTTAATTGTTTTCTTGCTAGTTTAATTGCTTGTTTATTTTATTAGTTAAATTAATTCATCATTCCTTACCCCAATTATTTATTTAAACAAAATACGAATCATCATAATCTAACCATACTCCTCGTGGGTTTGACCCTTACTTATCACTACTACTAGTTAGTAGAGAAGAAGCTGAGGAAAATAAATATTAAATTTGACGCTTAACGACGGGCGGTCAGGGTCAAACTTGGTCAAACCTTGGAATTTCAAGCCTCTAAGGCTAATTTGGCCCATTTAAACCCAATGAAATATAATATAAATAGTACACTTCTTTAATTCTGAAAAACACCTCTCATTTTTCTCCCAACCCAAGCATGGGTTTGAGGATTAAAGAAATACTATCTCTAGTTTTTAAGATCTAATTTCTCTCTCTTAGGTTTTAGATTCAATTTCAAGCTTTGATGTAATTTCTTTTCTAGATTTATATTTACTTTCATGCTTGGCCTTGGGTTTGTAAGCCTAAGAAGAATCCAAATACTCCTTTGGATTGTTACTTTTGATGCAATTTAATTCAAGCTTTGTTTCATTTCTTAATTCAAGTAATTTTCCTTTAAATTTCATGTTTTATGATTTATTTCCATGATTTGTTCTTCATTTCCATACTTGTTCTTCATGTTATGCTTTTATCCTTAGAACCTTGAATTCATGATGAAATATATGAATTGGATATGGAATCTAGATGAGTGACACATCTAGATCATAGATTGGCTCTTGGATCGTCTTGATTTCAAGTTGTTCTTGTGCTTTATTTGCAATTTTATTTTCATGCATAGTTTTAGGTTAAATCTTAKATCTACTCTTTATTGCTTGTTATTTTCCTTAAAGTTTGAAACTTTCATGTTAACTTTTCTTGCTTTTTATATCCATGCTTTCAATTTTTGCTAATTTGCATTATTTAGGATTTTATGCATAGTTGTACCTTGTGCTTGCATGCTTGTACTTGGTGAAACATTGCATTTTCTTGCTTATTTTCATTATTGCTTTGCATTTTCTATTTGAGGCATACGATGAGGCACCCTAACCACTTGCATTTTAATTCCTAGTTTAGTTTAGTTAGTTTATTTTCTTTATTTTCATTTTCCTTTATTTCCAAAGCTTGAAACACATTGATTCCTTCGATTGAATCGAACTCCGATAATACCAAGCTATGAACCCGTTGATATATTTCAACACCACTAAAACTCTTCTAACAATGCTCAGACGATTTAATATGGATAAAGTGCACTCGGTTAGCACTCCCATGATCGGTCGGAAACTGGATGTAAAGAAAGATCCATTTCGTCCAAAGGAAGATGACGAAGAGCTGTTGGGAGCTGAAATTCCCTATCTAAGTGCAATAGGCGCATTATTGTACTTATCTCAATGCACACGACCAGATATTCCATTCTCAGTGAACTTGTTAGCAAGATTTAGATCAGGACCAACGCGACGTCATTGGAATGGTATCAAGAACATATTTTGATATCTGAAAGGAACCATTGACATGGGTTTGTTCTTCCCTTGTAGAAAGACAAGAGGGGCCACAGATGAATTTGTAACCCCTAAAGAAAATGTCAAAAGCGAGAGTGTCACCCCCTACACTGAAACGCCTAATAATGTTTTGGTTGGTTTTGCTGATGCTGGATATCTCTCAGACCCTCATAAAGGACATTCTCAAACTGGTTATGTATTTACCATGGGGAACACAGCGATATCCTGGAGATCAACCAAACAAGTTCTTGTAGCTACCTCTGCAAATCACTCAGAGATTATTGCTCTTCATGAGGCAGTTCGTGAGTGTGTATGGCTAAGGTCTATCATCACACATATTCGAGGGAATAGTGGTTTGAGGTCTACCACTGAAGAGTCTACTTGTATTTATGAAGAATGAGGCTTGCATTGAACAGATGAAATTGGTCTACATTAAAGGTGATAACACGAAGCATATATCACCAAAGTTTTTCTATAATCAGAAAGAACAGGCATTCCTCAAGATTCAAGTTACTCAAGTGACCTCCGAATAAAACGTGGCTGATATGTTTACCAAATCACTGCCTCAAGCTATATTTGAGAAACATGTGAAGAGTATAGGTATGCGAAGACTTTCTGAGCTCTCTTGATAGTTGTACGTATCAGGGGGAGAGGTATTATCATTAGGTGTGTTGTACTCTTTTTCCCTTCGACCAAGTTTTATTCTTCCCATTGGGTTTTGTTACTTTGCAAAGGTTTTTAATGAGGCAACTACTCATGCACCATTTTACTTGTTGACTCAACACAAGGGGGAGTGTTAAAGGAATTACACATTTAGTGTGTCTTTATCAACAAGATATTGATGAGGATAATTTAGGTATTTATTAGCCTTTTATGTAATTATGGAACCGTGTAATTGGTACCCTATATAAATGGCCCCTTGATTAATGAGAACCCTAATCTTTCTCCGTCTCTGTTTTCTTCAGTCTTTTCTACTTTTACTTTTACAAGTATTTAATTATTATGATTATGAATTTCCAATAATCAATTATATTGGATATTATGTTATATTAGTTTACTTTTAGTTTGTTTATATTGTATTGTATATTACTTAATATAAATCAAGGTAATTTATAAAGGTTAATATATAAAAAAATATCTTATGGTAATTAATATACAAATCTATTAATTATTCGATTAAGGTAATTGAAAACTTTAAATATAGGAAAAATTTGTAATCGGGAATGTATTAACTGACTATGATATAATAAATAAGGTAAATAATAAACAAGGTAATGATTAGCTACTTTATATATATTAATACCTTTTTGATTAAATTGATGTGAATGAACAAAATAAGGTAATAAATTATGACTTTACAAAAAAATTGATATTCAATATCTTACAACTATCCTATATTGGTTATTTATTTACATAACCATGCATATAACTATGAGTATTACATTATTACCTTTTTCAATATATATATATATATATATATATATATATATATATATATATATATATATATAATATATATATGGAACTTCTAAGGTGGCCTTTACGGGATCAATTTTAGGTTTTCTATATTAAAAGATCTACGCCTGTAAATGCAGGAGGGGGTGGGAGTAATGGTACCTTGAAGTCACCGTAGACTTTTCCATATATATATATATATATATATATATATATATATATATATATAATAATATATATATATATTAATATGAAATTGCAAATATGCGTACGATTTGATAATAAATAACTATCATATTAGTGGTATAAATAATTAATCGTGATTTCACAAGTATCGAATATATTATAATTTAATATCATATCTATCAAGTAAGATCACGCCATTAATTTATTTGTTTGAATTACATGAAATTACATAATTTGTGGAGAATATTTTCTATAATTATTATCCTTGATTGATATATGTCATTAATATATATGAATTTGATTGTAATATGAATGATATATTAGAGAGTTAATATCATATCTGTGATTGAGCTATGTCATTAATGAATTTTTTGGAATGTGTTCATATATCATAGTTATTATTATATTTGATATATTACATAGTTGTTATACGTATTACATAATCATTACCCTAAAAGATATATACCATTAACATATATAAATAATATCATATCATTGGTTGTATGAGTTACAGAGTTGTTAAGTTTAGAATACTAATATGTTGAGTTGTTACAATATATACGTACAATTAGATATTAATTAGACATAATTGATATAATAAATATATTTGTTAACATCTACCCATATATAATAATGATTTTGATGGCCATTAATTAATATACATAATATATTTGTTAACAGGTTCATCTAACCTCATAAAAATATACTACCATTTTGATTGCCGAAAAGTCAACTTAGTTTTTATATAAAAACTAATATTACCATTTTTCTAATTGTAGATATTTTATAATTAAATAAATTAACATTACACATAATTAATATATTATTTTTTTCTCACATTCCTTATCTAAAAATGATAAGTCAACTGTTTATTTTGATTAAAATAAAGTAATAATGTATAAAGTATCACGATTAAATCATTCATGACAATTAGATGTCACCAAAAATCTTCTTATTCTATATAAATATAAACATGAAAATATCCAATTAATGAAAAAAGAATAAATTAGTTGACTAATTATTTAATATTACATTATTAGTATAATGTATTAAATTTTGTTAACTTCAAATATTATTGTCTCTAACAGTCATATTAATTAGTTGAATAATTATTCATTTTCTATCAATATCAATTATATTACAATTCAATATCATATCAATCAAGTAATATTAAATATATGATAATTTAATATCATTTAAATCAATTAAGATTATGCCATTAATTGATTCGTTAACAGATTCATCTAACCGCATATAGGTGACGACTTAATTGAGAAAGAGTGTTAATGAATATACGTAAATATATTTGTTAACATATTCATCTATATGATTTTTTTTATACGTAAATATATTTGTTAACATCTCCCTATATATAATAATGGCTTTGATGACCATTAATTAATATATGTAATATATTTTGTAACAGATTCATCTAACCTTATAAAAATATATTATCATTTTGATTGCCGAAAAGTCAACATAGTTTTTATATAAAAACTAATATTACCATTTTGCTAATTGTAGATATTTTGTAATTAAATAAACTAACATTCACAGTTTAAGAAAAATCAACTTTTATATACCATCAAAACCACTAATTAATTCTTTCAACTCGGATAAGAAGTCATAATTTAAGTTGTAAGATTGATCATTTATGGAAATAGTCTATTATATATACATATAATATTATAATTTTCGGCAATCATAAAATTATAAGTTGTAAGATTGATGATTATCACAATTTTTATTTATGAAATTACTCTCTTTCTCTCTTGTATATAGATTTCCACACAATGATTAAAAAAAAACCATTCATACACTAAAAGTATATAAATTAATCTTATAAATTAAAATAATTTTCATTCTTAGAGATTGTATTAATTCATTTTTTATTCATCCTAAAGGAATGAAGAAAATCATCAAGTCTGCAATTATTGGCAGCAAAAGGCAATTGTCGAACATAAGTCATGACGATAGCATTCATATTTTTTATAGTTTCATTATTTTGTTTGTATAGTTTCATGATCTCTGTATAAATTTCATGATATTTTTTATATTAAATTATATTTGATAATAGAATAAACAAAGCTTTAATGTTTTTTAGCTTAATATGCAATTTATTTTTTCTTGATGAAATTACTCTAATTTACATATTTATTTATATTTTTAATTTATATCAATATGTATATAAATTGTGCGTACAACTTAAACTCACAAATTTTAAAAAATATCTTTACCACAATTAATTATTTCAATTTATGTTTTGATAAATTATAATATTATAATTGAATTATATCAATTAATCTTATTAAATTTAGGAAATATTTTTACCAAAAAATCAGGTAAACATATAATAATTATAGCAAAATTTATAATTCGAAATTTTAATATTAAATAATGATATTTTCTAACATGTTATAAGTTCCATGATTAATTTTATTGAATTATATTCTTATAATAAAATAAACAATGTTTAGTTTTATCTACGTATTAACGTTATTTTTTCTTGATAAAATTACTCTTATTTACGTATTTATTTTGCTAAAATTAATATAAATATGTATATAAATTTTTTAATTATTATACAAATGATCTTATGTAACAACATGTACTTTATATGAGATTAATAAAGTGCACCAAATTCCAAATCATCCCAAATTTTTATTTTGTAGAAAATACCAATCTATATGAATCGACTTCTATAGAGCATTACACAGATCGGGATAATGCAATAAATAATTTACAATCCTTGGTAGTGATTAAAGTTTCATATCTTTTCCAGAGATTTCCAATGACCGATATTTATAATGGTAAATTATTATTTTACTATTCTAATGGTATGTTATTATTTAACTATAATTTTTGTGCAATTATAAATATTTCGCTAAAATTAATATTAATATGTATATAAATTGTTTAGTTATTATACAAATGATCTTATGTTACATTACGTACTTTATCTGAGATTAATAAAGTGCATCAAATTCCAAAACATCCCAAGCTTTTATTTTGTAGAAAATACCAATGTATCTGAATCGACTTCTATAGAGCGTTACACATATCGGGATAATGCAACAAATAATTTACAATCATCGGTAGTGGCTAAAGTTTCATATCCTTTTCAGATATTCTCAATGACCAATATTTCTAATGGTAATTTATTATTTTAATATTCTAATGGTATGTTATTATTTTACTATAATTTTTGTGCAATTATAACTAATTTAAAATAATTTCTAAAAAGATACACTCACTCTTAATCAAGCTTTTGGGTTAGTACTATTATTGTTATACTATATAATTGTTAGGATTATTATTATAACCATTATTATTGTTGTTGTTTTTGTTGTTGATGTTGTTGTTGTTGTGACAAAATACTTATCAATTGAAAGATATAATTATATAGTCATTAATTATTCATCTAATTATACCATAAATCTTACAACATTCATTAATATTTTAATAAAGATATTATTACTTAATATTCGTAATTATACATTAGTGTTAATTATGTACATATATTTTTATAGTTTTAGTGGTGTTGAAAATATTTCAACGGGTTTATGGCTTGGTATTATCGGAATTCGATTCAATTGAGGAATCTATGTGTTTCAAGCTTTGAAAATTAAAAGAAAATAAAAATAAAGAAATTAAACTAACTAAACTACACTAGAAATTGAAATAACAAGTTGGTCGGATGCCTCGGTCGTATGCAAATAATAAAAATGCAAACAAGTAAAGGAAATAAGTAAAGACAAGCATTGTTTCACCAAGTACAAGCATGCATGCACAAGGTACAACTAAGCTTGCATGTACATAAAAACTTGAAAAATGCAAATTTACTAAAATTGAAAGCACAAATAGCAAGAGCAATGAAAATTAACGTCAAAGTTCAAAACTTTACGTGAAATAACAAGGATCAAGCAATAGATCTGGGATTTAAGCATGAAACAAAGCATGAAAATTAAATTGCAAATAAAGCACAAGAGAAACTTAGAATTTAAACAACCTAAGACCCGATCTACAATATAGATGTGTCACTCATCTAGAATCCATAGCCAAATCATATGTTTCAACATGAATTCAAAGAGGTAAGGCAAAAAGCATAAAATTGAAGAACATGCATGAAAATGAAGAACAAGCTTGAAATTAAAAGTAAAGCTTACTATAATAAAAGATGAGGATCCAAAAGCTTGAATTACAATCAAAAGTACTAATCCAAAGGAGTATTTGGATTCTTCTTGAGCTAACAAACTCAAGAAAAAACTTGAAGATTAAAATCAAAAACCTAAGAGAGAGAAAGTAGATCTAGAAATGAAGAGAAAATTCATCCGAAGGCTCATGCAAGAGTTGGGTGTTGAGTGAGTGCCTTCCTCAAGTCAAGTTGAGGGGTTTATATGGTTATTAGCAGGGGCAAACTTGTAAAAAAGTGCTAATTCCTGGACTCTCAGTCGATCGACTGCGGACCAGTCGATCGACTAAGGTCGGTCGATCGACTGCCTTGCTAATTTTGGTGAGTGCTATGTTGGCCAGTCGATTCCTAGGCGCTCAGCTGATTTTATTGGGAGCAGTCGATCGGCTGCTCAATCGAACAACTAAGGTCAGTCAATCGACTGCCTTGCGAATTCAGTGGAGCACTCTGTTGACCAGTCAATTTTTAGGCGTGCAGTCGATTTTCTTGGGATCAGTCGATCGACTGCGGGCAGCCCGGGCAGTCGATCGGCAGTCAGTCGGGCAGTCGATCGAGCTCGATTTCCTCATTTCGGCACGGGTTCTTGAGCTTCAACACTTCGACTCAATTCTCAACAACTTTAGAGCTGGTTCAATACCTCGTGCCACCTACAACATAAGAATTTGAATTCAAAACCCATGAATCGTCATCAAGAAATGCATATATCAAGTTTCAATCCTAAAAACGAGGAAATGACCGAAAACATAATGCGAATGACTCAAACGACTAAAAACAACGCTAAACCCTAACTAACAATACTAAGAAAAACACAACAATTACATGCAAAACAACATACATTTCTCAATTAAACTAATTATAACACATGATTTAAGGTACATTTAATCTCTTAACTGACTTTTATAATTTAAATACACATTTAAGTCAAACATATCATAATATCAAAATGCTCTTATGGAAACTATGAAATATCATAATATCAAAAAATAGATTTTAGTGTATTTGTTAATATATGCTATTACCATTTATAATGAGTTGTTAATTAGATATATTCCATAATTAGTTAAATTAGAATTCATAATTTACTTTACAATAAATGAATTTCTTTAATTGTATATTATACACACGTATAAGTTACAATAATAATGACAAAAAAGCTCATATGGAAAGTCACTAATAAAAATATTACACATTATATCTTAATTATTACAAATTTTATTTATGGAATTATTATCTCTCTCTCTATATAGATTTCCACACATTTTAGAAAAACAAGATACATTATCTATACAATCAAATTGACAAATAATCTCATTATATCTTTTTAACTTGATATAGTATATTATTGTTAATCTTATAAATTAAAACATTTTTCATTCTTAATAGTTGTATTAATTCATTTTTATTCATCCTAAAGAAATGAGGGAAATCACCAAGTCTACAATTATTGGCAGCAAAAGATAATTGTCGAACATAAGTCATGACGGTAGCATTCATATTTTTTTTATAATTTCATGATTTTGTTTATATAGTTTCACACCACACACACCACACACACACCACACACACACACACACACACACACACACACACACATATATATATATATATATATATATATATATATGTTTATATATACAAAATAAAATTATAAGGAAAATCTTCTTTTTAGACCATTTATAAATTAGTGTTGTTTATAATATTTGAATAATAATGTTGGAGATAACTATATCATGTTCCTCCAAGTTCCGGTGATAACTATTATGCTAGGTGCCTCCTCAATGTTGTTCGAGGAGCACAATGTCACGATGACTTAAAAAAAGTAAACAGAAAGCAACACGATACATATCATGATGCTTGCTACTCAGTTGGGCTACTGGATGATGCTAGGGAATATATTGATGAATTCGAAGAAGCAAGTTATTGGGGATCTGCACATTCTGTTACGTCCTTATTCATGACATTGCTTGCGTCCAAATCTATATCTTGACCGGAAAAAATTTGGGAAAAATATTGGAAATATTTATCAGATGACATTTTATACAAACAACAAAAGCTGAGGAATAACAAAGGTATTAAATAATAAACTTCAATTATATACATGGTTTTTTGATAGTGTTCTTTTATATACTTTTTCATATAAGTTAGTGAAAGTACAATTATTTTTAAAAAAAAATTGTACATATTTGAAAATGAGTGATGCTGAAATTCAAAACATTGCTTTGATTGAAGTGGACAAGTTATTGCAGAGCATAAGGAAGAGCTTAAATTACTTTCCTCCAAGGCCAATTCAAACTGAAGTTGACTCTAATATTTCTTTTAATTGATTTATTGATGAGGAATTGAACTATGACCGTGATGCCCTCATCGAAGAACATGCTAATTTATTTCAAAATATGAATAAAGATAAAATAACATGAGTATGACGAGGTCATGAAATCTGTTTCTTCAACAAAGGGGGGCTTATTCTTTGTTTATGGATATGGAGGAACTGACAAAACTTTTGTTTGGAGGGCTCTTTCTACATCAGTAAGAGCTAATGGTAGGATTGTATTAAATGTAAGGTTCTGAGATTGATAAAGAATATGAGGCTTTAAAATCTCAGCTCAGAGTCAGACTTGATTGAATTGAAATAATTTACTCAATGGATAAACAACAATGGAGATAGAACAGTTGGAGGATCAAATGATGGCATCGTTGAAATTGACATCTCAGAGGATTTATTGTTGTTAGATGATGGTGACCCTATTACATCAATTGTGTCCAGCACTTATCCACAATTTGGAACGAATGCTGAATGTTCGGTTTATTTGGAGGGTCGAGCTACTCTTGCACTAACACTTGATGTAGTCAATTTAACTAATGAGTATATGAATTCATTAAATGAAGGGGAATGTAAGATATATTTGAGCTCAGATAGTGCGTGCAAATCTGATGGAAATGTTAACATTTTGCAAGATGTCCACTCACCCGAGTTTTTAAACACAATAAAGTGTTTTGGGTTGCCGAATCACGAGCTACGATTGAAAGTTGGTACTCTAATCATGTTGTTGAGAAATATTGATCATTCACTTGGTTTGTGCAATAGAACTAGATTGGTATTTACGAAACTAGGTGATCAGGTTTGGGAAGCAGCGATTCTCCAAGGAAGTAACGCAGGTGAATTAGTACCCATCGCACGAATGACTGTAACACCATCCGATCCTAGGTTGCCTTTTAAGTTTCAACGAAGGCAATTTCTGGTAATTCTGTCATATGTAATGAGAATTCATAAAAGTCAAGGCCAATCTCTATCCCACGTTGGACTTTTCTTGAAACAACCTGTTTTCATTCATGGTCAATTGTTTGTTGCAATATCAAGGGTGACCGACCGAAAAAGTTTAAAAATATTGATTTGCGATGATGAAAATAAATGTAGAAAAAAATTACGAATGTTGTGTACAAAAAAGTATTTCATAATTTGTAAATTATAAATTTCTGATTAATAATAGTTTTGCTAACCATTTTCTGTATAATGTTTAATTCTTCAATTTCTTCAATTTATTATTGTTATCTTTATCTTATTCTACTTTTATTTAAATTAGTATAACCTCTTATTAATTATATTATCAACATTAAATAATATTAAATATTTGATAAATTAAACCTTAAAATCATTCCCCGTGCATCGCACGTGTGTAATACTAGTATATATAAAGAGGGAGTTTGGTAGGAGAGAGAAAATATTAGAGAAAAAATGTGATAATTCTTTTGTTTTCCCGCCCATGAAAATATTCCTTTTTAACACCCTCTAATCACGTTTTTATTTTATTGTCTGTCTATTTATACTCACCTATTAACACAATTTTTTATAACAAACCATTTGTCTCATCTTCGTACCTTTTTTCTATCATTTTCCTCTCTCCCTCTTTTTTAAATTGCGGATGCAAGTTTTCTATTTCAATTTTTCTATCATTTTCTATCATTCTTGATACCAAACTAATTTTTATCAATATATTTCTAAAATTTTCTCTGATCTAAGACTGCATCGAACTATCAATATTTTTCTTAATTTTGTTTAGGCTAACTATAATTTTTTGTATTTAATTCTCCGTAGTAATTACCAATATTTTTCTGAATTATTTGCAGATCTTCAAACACTTGGAGAAATAGATCTGCGGTTGGATTTTATAGATCTTCAATTTTGGGTGGATATTTTTCTGAATTGTTTGCAGATCTTCAAACACTTGGAGAAATATATCTGTGGTTGGATTTTATGGATCTGTAATTTTTGGATGGATACGAGAAAAAAAGGGAGGAAATTGGAGTTTCTGACCACTATTTTTTTTTTTGTATTTTTTTGTAAATATAATAGTCATTTTGTTGTATTTTTTGAGTTTATTTTATTTCTTTTGAATTTGTTTGTTAAATAAATTTAGAAAAATTTATTATTAAAACTATTATTTTATCTTTTTAGATATTTCTTAATATTTCTCATATACATTAGATGCGTTGATAGTATTCGATATTTCTTCAGTTTGTTCAAGACTCAGTTATTAAACGGAAAAATATTGTTGATTATGGGTAAACAATATCTTAAGATACGGATTGGAAAACAATATTGATGGAAATTTTTTAATTAATCATTACTTCAAATAATAATAATTCTAGAGATTTTTATGTTACTATATATACGAAGAAAAGCCATGATTATAGGAATTAGAAAAATAGGAATTATTTGCCCAATATATGCATACGTGAAAGACATGATTATATGAATTAGAAAAATAGGAATTATTTGCCCAATATATGCATACATGAAAGACATGATTTACGTGAAAGCGGATTAAGGAATTAGTACACTAGGAATTATCTGCCCAATATATGCATACATGAAAAAGACATGATTACGATACTATAGATACACATATTATACATTGCTTTTATTATATCTGTCTAATATTACTATATATCTTTCTTTTATTAATTCCAATTATTATTCAATCTAATATGTATATAGAAATAGTAATATACACCTTTAATACTATATATGAAGTTAATGAAAAATAAGGTAATAAAATATGACTTTACAAAATAATTGAAGTTAAATATATTACAATATTTTTTATTCCATAATAGATATATAAGGACGTATGTATCAATCAATCTCGTAATTAGTTAACGCATCTAAATTATATCAAACAATTTAATAGATATATGGGGACTTATATATCAATCAATCTCGGAATTAATTAACGCATCTAAATTGTATCATGTAAAAGTAGAAGCAGAAAAGTGTAAAAGTAAAGCAGAAAAGGTACGAGATAAAAGAGAGACAGAGAATGATTAGAGTTCTCATTAATCAGGGGGCCTTTTATATAGGGAACCAATTACACAGTTCCATAATTACATAAGGATAAAGAATACCTAAATTACCCTCATCAATAACTTATTGACGAAGGCACACGAATTGTGTTTTTCCTTCAACACTCCCCCTTGTGCCAAGTCAAATGGTGAAATGGTGTTTCATTGTTGCCTCGTTAAAAACTTGCCAAGTAACAAAACCCAATGGGAAAAATAAAACTTGGTCTAAGGAAAAAGAGTACAACACACCTATATTGAGACTCCCCCTAAAGTGTACACCCTTCTCTGATATGTACATCTATCAAGAGAACTTTGAAAGTCTCCACTTCCTCAATTTATGTGATTCTTGAGAAAGTGCATAATTATTGGTTGTAGAATAGTTGTGGTTATATTACTCATATTATCACATTTTCTTCAGTGATAGAGTTCAAGACACTATCATTAAATATATCAATGATCATAACATTTATCGTAGATACTCACAAACTACTACATATATAATAATGATCTCTTTACATGGATCGAATGAGTAACCAACATCAACGATACTATTTGGTGTTTCACAGTAGAAAGTAAACTCAACATTTTATATAGGGATTACAAGACCATCTGCAGTCCAAATTATATTTATGAATGGGAAAAATAAACTCGTGTAAATGGTTTCTTTTAGGTATCAAATTAAATATTGATTCCATTCCAGTGACATTGTGCTTTCTTGAGTTAAATCAAGATAACAATTTTGAGAAAGTAATATTTGGTCAAGTGTATTAGTAATGGTACAATAATGGGCATATTGTACGTAGGTAGAGAATTTCAGCTCCCACCATCTCTTCGTCATTCCATTGATGAAATTGATATTTCCTTATATCTTCACTTTGACCAATCATAGGAGTGCTAACATAATGCACTTATCCATATTTAATTACCTGATCATCTTTTGGATATATGCAAACTATAGAATTTAGTATTCTACAAACACGGTTTTAGTTTAAAGCCTTAACATGATCGAGTTTTCCCATGATGAATTATCTCAAATTAAGAATTTCAATAACTAGCGATATCTCTTATTTCATTAAGAGTGGATGTTATGTTCCTTTCATCGACATATACAATTATAATCACAAATCTGAAACTTATAAATACACAAGGGCATAGATTATCTTTTCCCAATCAAGTAGTCACTTAGACGGTTATACCACATCCGTCTGGATTATTTTAATCCATAAAGTGAGTGTTTCAATTTAATTTGCAAATGCACTCCGTGGCTTAAAGTCATTTGCCTTGGCAATGAAAGGCCAGCAAGCACTTTCGTATATATCTCTAAATCATGATCCCCATAGAGATATGATGTAGCCACAGGTATAAGCTGCATTCTCAGTTCTTTGGAATTAGAACATCTATGAGAGAGTACATATCCTCATAGTAAATTCCAGGGCGTTTTGAGAAACTTTGTGCTTCAAGTTTAGATTTGCATCTCATGGCTTTATTTTTCTCATTACGCTTTCTGACAAAACTTTATTTATGTCCTACAGGCTTTACACTTGGTGAGGTTAGCACTACCAAACCAAACACCTATCTTGTTGTCAGTGAATTTAGTTCTACCTTGATTGGTTCTTTACATTTAGGTCAATTTGCTCTATATTGATATTTCAATAGAGCGTGGTTCGATACTATTGTGCTCTATGATTCTTTGAGCAACAATGTATATATCATCAATGTGTATGAAAAGTATTTCCATCAACTTATATAAACTCTCATCGTACATTGAGATTTGTTTGTTCTCTGGAATCATATTAAACTTTGGAGCGTCCTCCAGTAATGATTCATGGGCATAAGTATAATCAGATATAATCTCATGAGAGTCATTAATTTCTTTGATGATCAATTAAAGTTGTGCTAAAAATGCCCTCTTATTCCTTGGGCGAGTATTGATCGAACAAGGTGACCTCCCCCTGTTCCTTTTGGGAGTCACGAGCTCAACCACACCTCCACTAAGTATGGTTGCAATGTCTTAATCTGTGACATTGTGCCCTTCACATGGATTTTTAACCTTGCAGACACATTTGCAGCTTGTATATATATGATCTCGTCACTTTAGAAATTGAGTCTTCTATACTTTGAAGATCAATTATTCACTTTACTTTTCTTTCACGTTACATTGTGAAATGTAGGGATCATAATGAGACATAGTATGAAACTATTCCTTTCGTTCCATTAGAAAATAATTTTTCTTATCCACCCCTAACGACGGGAAGACTGTCTCATTAGAGTGAAAAATTCGCTAATTTAGCAATAAAGAGATCGTCTGTCAAAGGTTTCAAATAGCGGATGATTGTTGGAGATTCATATCCAACATTAATACTTAATCGTCTTTAGAAACCCATATAAATGCGTCGTGGGGGCACAATAGGCACATATACTGCATAACCAAATATGCGTAGATATGAATTATCAGGCTTATATCATGTTACCAACTGGTACTCAAAATATTTGGTTAGCAGGGGTTCATAAACGAATAAGTAAGAGTTGCGTGTAATATTGTATAACCCTGTGCAAAGACAAATGAGTGTTCATAAACATTGTCTTAATCACCATCTATATTATTTTTTACGGTGTCTTCTTTGAGACCTTATTATATATGCACATTAAGGTACAAGATCCAGTACATCGATTTTATTAAAATGCAATAGTCATCAAGTACTTTTGATATAAACTCTCTAGCATTATAAGTTTGGGTGTTTGATAAGGGGTGTGAATCCTCAATCGTATTAAATGTGCTAGAAGTTTTGCAAATGCAACATTTATATGGACAATACGTGCCAAAGCATCGACTAAAACTATAAAATACTTGAATTGTCCGCATTTTGAATGGATATGTCCATATGTATCAACTTGGGTTCTTTGTAAGAGTGGAATGTTTTGCTTTGTATCTATAGCATAGGAAGGTCTCGATCCTATTTTTTGCTAAAGAGCAGGCTTTGGAAAACGAGTGATGTGCCTTTGAGATAAATATTGAGGCGGAGTGAGATGTAGGTAATGCATCTTGTGCTTCAGAAGTTATTAGTTGCACGTGTGCAGCAGTAGTACCAACATTGGGTAGTGCATCGAGTTTATATCCCACTTTATGAGTCACTCGAAAGAAAGGATGTCCATGTGAGTTTTTCAAAAATACGGATCATCATGTCACGACCAGGATGTCCAAGACGGTCATGCCAAAGCCTATATGAGTCAGTGTCACATAGCTCGTTATTGGTGATGGTATAAGATCAAATAATCCGTATAGTAGTGGGGTATAACCCACTAGATTGACTCATTAGTTTCTCTAAGATGTGTTTTTTTCCACATTCATTAGAGGTACAATATATATATATATATATATATATATATATATATATATATATATATATATATATATATTCATTTCCATTCTCACATTGAGTTTCCAATTGATAGCCGTTGGCACGGATATCTTTAAAACTCAACAAGGTTCGATTTGCTCTAGGTTCATATAGAGCTTCTGTGATTGTTATTATTGTGCCATCAGGCATCAAGAACTTGGCAGCACCTCGCCCTTTGATTAGTTGGGATTCTACCAATCATCGTATTCACAGATGAGTTATAAGAAATTAATTCAATAAATAATTATCTATTCCTTAAAATTGTGTGAGTAGACCCACTATCAGTTGAGCACTCTATTTCGTCGTGCGACATTCCTTGAAAAAGTGGTGATAGTGTCATGGAAAGAGTTAGAGGAATTTCCCTAATTCATTGGAGTGTTGTGGACAATCTAGAATGATATACTTCTCATTCGAATATGTAGCTCTATGCGTAAGATGTATTTTTGCACATCTTATTACTATATTTGAACCAAGCACATAGTTTTGTAAATAATAAAGTCGAATACATTCAATACTTTAGAATGAAATTCGAAATTATTAATAAGCCAATCAAATAAATGTCTTGTCCAAAGTAAATCTAATTCAAAAAATACCAAACTCCATATTCTCAATAAAATGAGGCAATCATGCCTTCACAAATATCTTGAAATATAAGTAAATAGATGAAGTAGATCACTCAAAATCAGGAACATCAAGTGACTGAGCAAGGTTCTTATTGTCATTGAAGTCCGCAATCGTGAGGTTGACGTCAGCGTCAAGATCTCCATTTTCCACATAGTGAGTCTCTTGTTCTTTAGACTCTCTAAGTCTCTTGTAGATGGCTTCCACCTTATCACTTGCTTGACAGTTTTGGTACCAATGCCCAGTGTCACCACATCCATTCCCAATCTCTCTCATTTCTTTGAGGGGTTCTCGTGTGGTGCCTTAGTTTTATAACCACCAGGCTCAATATTACCATGGACACTTGTGGCGTTTCCACTATCTTTGAGCCATACATGGAGAGCCTCCACGGCCCCTACCTCATGGTGCATAATTACCACTTTTAGGGGGATTAGCACGTCCAGTCCCCTTTGCTCTGGGGTTCTTTCCACTATTCGCTGGACCATAATTAGTTTTGGGAATTTTCTTTGTCCTGACAGGTCTAACATTATTGTTCAAGAGAACCTGATCATGTCTCTCAACTACTTGTAGCATATTAACAAACTTATTAAAAGTTTTAATTCTTTTGTTATCATACTCGAGCCTATACTGGTTCGCTAGTATAAGTGTTGAAGTAAGAAAAGTGGATATAGTTTTTTTCTTATCATATCTCTTCTATGATTTGCTTTCCACAGAAGGTAAGACGTGCTTTTAAGCGCAACATGTCCTTGTTGAAGTCATTTACCCTCTTATAGCAAGTAAGCGGATTTCATTCCACTGAACGGTCAGTTCTGAAAGCAAAGTGTCATGTATGTTTCCAAAACGACCCTTAGGGCATCCCGTAGTTCTTTGAGTGTCTTCAACTGAAGGTACTCCCAGCGTAAGCTTGGGTCAATATGACGCCGCAAAAATATTAGGGCATTTACTTTAATTTTATCAGATGGTTCTTTATCTGTTGGATCGGTGGATGGTATGATCGTGGATGTAAAATCCTTTCCCATGAAAATAATTTCCACATCCGAAACCCAACGATGGTACTCAATTCCTTCTGAGTCCAATATTTCAAATTCGTGACGAGTGGGTTCAACCATCTTATAAAAAAAGGTTGGAGATATTTGAATTACGTAATTGTAATGATTCACAATTTCTTTTCAAGAACATGAATTAGATTATAAGATCGTACGCCACATATAACGTTTTTCGATACTTTGTGAAATTACTTTTATAACATGACAAGTTTATATTATTTTATATTACTCATGAATTTTCATTATCATGATAATACACACATAAATATTATTAATAAATAAATAATATCGCAATGTGATGCATTTCTTAAAACAAGAATGAAACAATTATATAAAACTAAGAACAGATTCAAGAGTTGTCAAGCAGATGGTATAGCAGAACGGTCACAGTGACTATACATATTGCACCCAACCTGGGTTCGATTCTGACCAATTGTAATTTTTTTTTTCAAGTAAAAATAGAAGATAAAGAAATTAATATTAAGAGTATAAATTACATAAGAAATATAAGCAGTCCAGTGGTGGAAGGTGGGAACATGGATTCCAAGGCCAGGGTTCGATTTTGTCTGTTTTTCTTTTTTCTTTTCAACAAAAGCACACAACGCTTTCAGAAAAAAACAAACAGAAATTTTCACGCAGAATAGTAGAAGCATTCAACTACAAACAGAACAACAGATTTCAACAATTCAACATAATATCTACAAATATCTTCAATATATATATACGCAGAAATAGAACAGATAATATAACAGATATATACACATAAACAGAACAGATAATTTTATAGATAGAATCCAGAACAGATGTACACAAATAAATTCCAGAATACATACAACAGATACACACATACGAAATTTTATATATAGAATCCATAACATATATATATATACTACTCAGAACATCAATATATCTACGCAGCAGAACATCTCAGTATAACAGAACATCAATATATATATATAGAACATCAATATATATATACTACGCACCAGAACATCAATATATATATACTATGCAGAACAGAACGCAGAACATCAATACTACGCAAAAGAACATCTCAGTACAACAGAGCGCATCTCCATATATATTCACAAATTCACAGAACAGAACATTAATATATACTACGCAGAAATTCAGAACAGAATTCATAATTGTCAAATAATTAATGAGGACTGAAGGTACCTTGTAAAATAATTGGATTTGTCCGATTTTACCTTGTAAAACAATTTTATTTTTCCGATTGTACCTTCAAAAATTCAAGAGCAATCTCGTGCTAATAACGTGTAAAAGTAGAAGCAGAAAAGTGTAAAAGTAAAGTAGAAAAGGTACGAGACAAAAGAGAGACAGAGAATGATTAGGGTTCTCATTAATCAGTGGGCCTTTTATATAGGGCACCAATTAGGGTAAAGAATACCTAAATTACCCTCATCAATAACTTATTGACAAAGGCACACTAATTGTGTTTTTCCTTCAACATATCAATTAATTTAATAGATATACGGGGACGTATGTATCAATCAATCTCGTAATTAATTAATGATTAGCACGAATTTGTCTTGGGTTTTATTAGTATTTTAGTTTATTTTTCTTATTGTTTTTGGTATAAGCTGGACGATTTAGGCTTAATCTCGTATTTCTATAATTCCAGCTTATTTTACCGTATTTTGATCGTAATTGATGCAAGTAGGTGATACTTCGTTATTTTTCACCTTACAGCTAAGTAACCGGAAGAGTTCAACGCGTAATAGACGAGGTTCGATGTCAAGAAGTGAAGAACAAGCTTTCCGGTGAAACGAGTAGCAAAAGATCGAGAATTGGAGACAGACGCGCAGTCGCGTCGACTGACGCGACCGTCGACACACGTCGACGTGAGCCATGATCCGCGTCAGTCGACGCAGCGTCGACGCACTGTCGACGCAACTTGCTGAAGCGTCGATGTCGACGCACCGACGTCGACGCAACTTGCTGAAGCGTCGATGTCGACGCACCCAGTCGACGCGCACGCCCAGGCAGCACCGACGCCGAGCACCAGCGCGCGTCAGTCGACGCACCGTCGACGCGACGGCCCAGAATTCGGATTTTAGGGTTTCTTGTGCGCCAAGTCATGAAATAACTATATAAACCCTTCATAATTCGGATTAAACAGACAACCACGACCCAAAACACCTATCTAGGGTTGAGAAACCTATTTTCAACACCCTACAAACATATTTCCAAGATCTACGTCGAAGATTCAAGATCCGAAGCACCAAGACGAAGACGTTCGTTCAAGTTCCGAATTTTTGACGAAGAGCAACCATCTACAACCTGGATTTTCAGAGCAATTTCAGCACCTTTAGCTACTTAATAAGTTTTCTAAACTTTAGTTATTTATTTTAGATTAATTTTTAGTTAATTTATGTTTTTAAGTATTTATTGCTTCCGTTTGATAATTAGAATTGTTTGGACCATTGAATCGCTGAAGTTTTGAACTTTAGATTTTGTTTTTAATAATTAATTAGTTGCTTCGTTTTACCTTCGTTCATGCTTGGTGATGAGATTGTTCATGCTTAGTTCATTTATTGCTTATGCTTGGTTAATTAGTTTATGATATGCAATTGCTTGGGAGTTTTAGAATTAATTTTGTTCTTGAGAATTCATATGCTTGATAGTCGTAATCGTAGTCAATCCATGCTAGTTAATTATAGTTGGTTAATTAGTTTAATTTAATTAGTTCAAGATAGTTAGTTATTGCTTTTTAATCTCGTAGTTATAATTTTCAAAAACCAAATTAATACAAGTTCTCGTGTTAAACATTGTGATTAAACAAACATTAAAAATCCCGAACGTCAGTCCTTGAGAGACGACTCGAGTTAAGCTTGCCAACCTACACGCGATCCCGTTCTCTTGCGGGCGAGCTATTAAATTTCTGACAATTATTTATAAAGTAGGCACACACAAAAGCTCGAATCAAAAATTGGCGCCGTTGCCGGGGACTGAAATRGGTYTTGATAATGTTTGTTCGTGTTATTTTATGCTTTTCCGTTTATTTGTATAAAGGTTCTTTGTTTGCCACTCGATGCGTTGAAGTTGTTTGTTGTTGATGCTAGGACGTCGAAGTCTTAGAAACAAACTTGCTATATATATAGACAACATCGAACGAGTTGGGAGACCGAGAAGACTCTTTCATTCCCCCGACGCAATTAATCGTAATACAAATTCGGCCAACATGTCAAACACTACCCCTATTGGAGGCCGAGGACCAGGAGGAAGAGGAGGAGGACGAACGAATGGTGGCCGAGGGCAAGGAAATGACAATAATACCCCTCTATGATACCAACCATATGGGATGCCACCTACCGATGATCTAAACTTTGGAGACCCACAAGACGACAATCGTCAAGAAGATCCACCGATTCTTGATCCTAATCAAACACATAACGACGGAAACAACCAAAGGATCAATAACGAAGAGAATCAAGAAGGAAATCAGTTCCTCGATAATCCAAACAACGGGGAGCCCCAAGGCCAAGATAATCGTCAAGCAGTGATTCAAGGAAATCAAGTCAACCGTCCAAAGCACTTTAGGAATCGAGTGAAAGCTAGAGCATACAACGCTCGTGCAAACGAGGAGTTCTTACTCAACCAAGTTGGTAATGGCAGGCCCCATCCCCAAAACAACCAACAACACAATGAGAATTTAAATCAGGAGCGAGCACCGAACCATTTCCAAAATAGACGAGGAGGATGACAGTACTATGATGGTGAAGACGACGATGCACTAGACGATGAATATGAGGATGAGAATGAGTTTAACGAAGATAATTACTATGAGGATATGGACAATTTTGGAGGGATAAGTGCGAATTTTAGAGGAAGACATGCCCCTCGATATCAAAACATGCGAAAATAAGGTGATCTCGTAGGTCCAACCATTGGACCATATAGCTCAGCGATAGTTTTAGGCCAAGCGGCTAGGAACTACAACTTGAGGACCGACGATTTGAATAGACTTCCTTCCTTCTACGGTTTGCCGAATGAAGACCCACTCGAGTTCTTTCGAGAATTTTACATAGCACTATCTGGGATTCAAGATCGAGGACTCGGTGAGGGACAGCTTAGAATGAGATACTTCCCTAGTACCCTGAAAGATAAAGCGAAACGATGGTTTAATCAATTGTAACCTAATTCCCTAACAAATTAGGGGATGGTTTACAAGAAATTTGTGGGAAGATTTTACTCAGCCCAAACGACGAAAAAGTTGAGGAGGGAAATTTCCAACTTCGAGCAATTGGATGGCGAATTATTTCACGAGGCATGGGATCGTTTTAAGGAGCTCCTAAATGCATGTCCGCACCATGGTAACAATGACGAAATGGTCAACAATTACTTTTATGAAGGATTATTGCCGAATTTCAAGCAGCAAGTGGAAACGCGAGCAGGAGATTTTGGGGGCTTAACCGCGGAAGAAGCACGAGATCTTTTTGAATTAATAAGTGACAAGTCGAGGCAAAAAAGTTCAAGGCCTCGAAAACATAGAGTGAATGAGGTTTCAGTTGCGCGAGCGGAGGATGACAAGATCGATAAACTTATAAAGAAGGTGGAGTTGTTGACGAACATGATGATGAAGCAACAATCGCAACCTTCGCAAGAGACATGTGGAATTTGTGGAGCATTTGGACATGGAGCGAATGCATGTTCGGTAACTTTGGACGATGAATCGAACATAGAGGTCAACGCCGTACAAAATTTCCAACACAACAATTCTGGGAAGAAACCCACAAACCAATTTCAGGCACAGCGTGATTCTCTTTTTTTTCAAGTGGGGTCCTGAGAACCCACATTATGCGCCGATGAAGCCACAGACCAATCCACGGTACCTTCCTTGACCACCACCGCCTACAAAGGGGCAAACATCAAATCCGGTTAAGCCAAATGATCAATTGTTGGTGTGGAAACAAAATCAAGTGACTGAGACGCTCATTAATAGAGAGGGACTTGTAAAAGTGAATGCAAAGATAGACGACCTCTCAAAAAGAATGAATAGTATTGACAGTCTCTCCAAGATAGTGCATGATCTTGCTAAGAGTGTGGAGAGGATTGATAGGACGATAGGACAAATGGCGACTGACATTGCGAGATCAAACAAGGAAAAGGACAAGTTTCTGAGTCAAACGGAACAAGCCTCAGCGATTAAATTCCTACGCAGTGGAAAACTGATCGATAATAGAGTCGAGTTAAATGACAGAGGGGATGCAGAGATGACGGAGAGTCCAACGCAGGCATCGCCAAAGGGAGATGAATCCAAGCCGATAGAACAATTGCATAAGACACCAAGCCCTTACATTCTGGGATCTTTAAAGGGGAAGCTCACAAACAAGACTCTGACTTTGCCGATAGTCGAAAAAGTTCCGTTTCCAAGCCGTCTTCGACCAGCAAAGGAAAATAAGAAGTTCATGGAGCTTTACAAATTGCTGAAGAACGTCAACATCAACCTTCCTCTTTTGGATGTTATCAAAACGATGTCGGCATATGTGAAGTTCTTCAAGGAGCTTGCTATAAGACATATGCGTTCGGAGACAAATCAGTACGTTCCTCTGACGAAGGAGGTGAGTGCGCTATGCAAGCAACCACTGCCTACGAAGGAGAAAGACCCTGGAAGCTTTTGTGTCAATATTACATTGGAGAATGGGCAACAAGCGCGCGGAATGCTTGATCTTGGCGCAGGAATTAACTTGATTCCGCATTCCCTTTATAAGCAATTTGATTTAGGACCATTGAAGCCGACAAGGATGCGTCTCCAATTAGCGGATCATTTTTCGTATTTCTAGATTTTCTTAGTTTTCGTACGTTTTATTATTAATTTTCGTAGTTTTTCACTTTTTCGTTTTCTTGGCCGTAGGACGTCCAAGCGGGGCCCACGTTCGTTTGGGATCGTTGATACTCGACTCGGGAATGG
>BMAC01000244.1:940067-952634 GCA_014905375.1 Phtheirospermum japonicum
ATATTCAAATGATCTTATTAATTTTATTAAATATTAATTAGGGTATCTTTTCTAATTATGTTAAGAAAATTCCTAAATAATTAAAAAAAAAACTAAATCATCATTAATATTAAATATTATTTATGAGATCAATTCAAATAAAAAGGCATTGAATCATAATAATATTTGATAGATAAAACCTTAATAGATAATAAAATAAATACTAAATGATGTTTTAATCTTTATATAATCTAATTAAAAAAGTGGTTAAATTACTTTTGAGAAAAAAAGTGACAAATTTAATATTATTGGACTCACAATTAAAACAAAAGCATAAAATAAAATATCAAAAACCTCACAATAAAAACCAAAATAACATAAAAGTGATTAGATAGATAGATAGATAGATAGATTATTAAATGATCTTGTTATTTTTTAATATTAATTAGGGTATTTATCCTAATTTTATTAAGTAAATTTCTATATAAATAAAAATACAAAAATAATTCTACATGACTTTTTTTTCTATCTTACATGTTTTTTTTTTCTAATTATTAGATATATAGATGTATTTAAATGATCTTTTTATTTTTAATATTAATTGGAGTATTTATCCTAATTCTATTACTTAAATTCCTATATAATTAAGAAAAGAAAAATAATCCTACGTGACTGTTTTTTCTCTTACATATTATTTTTAATTATTTGCACTATCCAACATGGATTGTAGGTCAGCTATCATGTGAAGATAACTTTTTTCATCCTTTTTTAATTATTTGCACTATCCAACATGGATTGTAGGTCAGCTATCATGTGAAGATAACTTTTTTCTCCGCACAATGAGCAAATGATAGTATAAGTATTAAGTTAAATATAAATATTACAATGGAGTTGAAACGACTAGTGTGTAAAATATAAATGCATACTTAATAGAATAAACTCAAATTTGAATTTCAATCAAAATTAAATGTGATATAAGTACTTTCAAAATTACCGCGTTTAGCAAAATTTGCTTTCAAAGACGCTATTTCCCTTTTTTCTTTTTATTTTGGAATTAGTTGATATTTTTCGAAATCTATTGTAATTGACGTCATAGTGCTCACTCCACTTAGTGTTGGGTTTGCACTTATATTGTTTTATGCGGTTTCTGAGATAATAACAAAACTTATTAATTTATGAGATCAATTTAAATGAAAAGGTGTTGAAATAATATTTTATAAACAACATGTTCATGACCAATAAAAAAATAATATCATATTATATTGTATTGTGCATTTTTTTATAATTTAATTAAATAAATTGATCAAATTATTTTGAGAAAAAATGACAAATTTGATATTGTTGGACTCAGAATGAGAAAAATAACGAAAAAACGTAAAAAGAAAACTCATAATAAAAATCAAAATAACATATAAGTGATTATATAAATATAATATATATATATATATATATATATATGTGTGTGTGTGTGTGTGTGTGTATAATATTACTTTTTTATTATTTTTTAATGTTAATTAGAGTATCTATCCTAATTATGTTAAAAAGATTCCTACATAATTAAAAGAGAAAACTAATCCTAGTTCGTTTTTATATATTAAAAGATAGGTATGGAGAGAGAAAATAAAATATAAGTGATTATATAAATATAATATATATGTGTGTGTGTGTGTGTGTATAATATTACTTTTTTATTATTTTTTAATGTTAATTAGAGTATCTATCCTAATTATGTTTAGAAGATTCCTACATAATTTAAAGAGGAAACTAATCCTAGTTGGGTTTTTAATTAAAAAAGGAAACCAAATCATCATTACTATTAATTAATGTATCTATCATAATTATGTTAATAAATTCCTTACATAACTAAAAAAGGAAAATAATTCTACGTGATATTTTTTCTCTTTCCTACTCATATTTTTCTCTCTCTCCGGACTGACAATCTAATTAAGGTATTTACTTCTCTAATCATATTAAGAAAATTACTAAGTAAAGTAATTATTAACCCTACGTGGTATTCTACTCCTAGTATTTTCTCTCTCCAGACCTCTCTTTTAATATATATATATATAGATAGATAATTGTTAGGATTATTTTTATCACCATTATTATTGTTATTGTTGTTGTTGTTGTTGTTGTTGTTGTTGATGATGATGATGATGATGTTGTTTTTGTTGCCACAAAATACTTATCAATTGACAAGTATAATTATATAGTCTTTTATTATTCATACAATTATACCTTAAGTCTTACAGCTTCGTTAATGTTTTAATAAAGAAATTATTCCTCAATTTTCGTGATTGACAAACAAGATACATTATTCATATTATCAAATTGACAAATAATCTCATTATATTTTTTTTTGATTTGCGATAATATATTATTGTTAACTTATAAATAAAAATATTTTTCATTAAAATGATTGTATTAATTCATTTTTATTCATCCTAAAGAAATGAGAAAAATCACCAAGTTTACAATTTTTGGCAGCAAAAGATAATTGTCGAACATAAGTCATGACGGTAGCATTCATATTTTTTTATAGTTTCACGATCTCTATATGAACTTATTCTGTTTTTTATATTAATTTATATCTGATAATAGAATAAATAATGCTTTAATTTTTTTAACTTATTATGTAATTTATTTTTTCTTGATGAAATTAGTCTAATTTACATATTTATTTCTATTTTTGATTTATATTAATATGTATATAAATTATGCGTACAACTTAACCTCACAAGTTTTAGAAAATTTCTTTACCACAATTAATTACTTCAATTTATGTTTTGATAAATTATAATATTATATTTGAATTATATCACTTAATCTTATAATTTTAATTAATATTTTCACCAAATGTTAACAAACACATAATAAATATACAAAAAGTGTCAATTAGGAATTTTAATATTAAATAATATTATTTTCTATCCTGCTATAAATCCCATGATTTTCTTTTATTGAATTATCTTTGATAAATTCCATGATTTTTAGTTTTATCGGTGTATTTAAGTTTTTTTTCTTGATGAAATCACTCTTATTTACGTATTTATTTTGCTAAAATAATTTTAATATGTATATAAATTATGTAGTTATTATACGAATTATTTATATAACAACATGTACTTTATATGCGATTAATAGAGTGCATCAAATCCCAAAACATCCCAAACTTGAATTTATATTTGAAATACAAATGTATATGAATTGACTTCTATAGACTGTTATACAAATCAGGACAATGCAACAAGTAATTTACAATCATCTATAGTGGTTAAAGTTTCATATCATTTTCAGAGATTTCCAATAACCGATATTTCTAATTATAACTTATTATTTTAATATTCTAATGGTATGTTATTATTTTACTATAAGTTTTGTGTAATTATAACTAATTTTAAATAATTTCTGAAAAGATACACACACACTCTCAATTTATGTTTTCGGTCTGTACTATTATTGTTATACTATATAGTTGGTAGGATTATTTTTATCACCACTATTATTATTGTTGTTTTTGTAGTTGTAGTTATTGTTGTGAAAAAATACTTACCAATTGACAAGTATAATTCTATAGTTTTGACATTATTCACAAATCGTATAAAATCATATATAATTATCGATTTCTGCAAATGTTTCTAGAAAATATAGTTACTCCTGCTGCATTAATTCGTATGGAAAGTAGCTCAACTATTATACAAAACTTGGATCAATACCAGGAAAATTCAAATCAAAAAAGGGGAAGACCTCCTAAATATCCAACTGTTACTAACAACGGTATTATTCTGTATAACATTAATATTTAGTTCAATTTTTATTTAAGTTATATTGTTGTTTTCTATATAATAATAAACATATTTACTAAATTAAATATGTTTGGTGTATTGTCAGTATTTGATTATAGAGAGCAAAGTTTCTCAGTTTTTAATAAATTAAATAGACAAATACACACAACTCATTATAGAAATCAAAACTTTTATACACCACCAAAACCACTAATTTGCAGTAATAATATTTATGAAAAGAATATAAGTGTAGTTCATAAGTTTCACTATGAATACATATAATTCTTCAGACCCATTGGCAGAAATGAACATTAGTGCATCTGTTGTAGTTGATTTGACACAGAATCAACTTACCCCTAAACCAGGAAAAGGACGTCCACCAAGAAATTTGAATATTTCTAATAACGGTAATAGTTTAATTCACTTATTCATTTGCATATTAATTTTATATTTCGAAGAGAAGTTCAATTTTCACAACAACCTTAACAGTTTAAATTATTTCTTCTTTTACATGACAATGTTATTGGTAATAATTGATAAACAGAATATATAAAATTATTATCCATTGGCTTTGATATATTACACGAATTTCGAATAGTCATACATATATATTTTTATTTATTTAATGTACTCACGCTTCTAAAAGAAATCCGACATGCTTTTAAGGTAAATCTTAACTTTTGAAATAATATTGAACTTCAATAAAACTAAATATTGATAGATGATTAATAATTTTTATTATGCAATATTTATTTAAAATATCTTTTGCGTTACATTTTACTTATACAATAATAGATAATTTTTTTTTACTTACCAATATTTTGAGTATTGTAACAGAAAATACTCCTAAACAAAAAGTGGGAGGCCATCTTTGAAGTCTGTTTTTGAAATGGGTAAACTTCGAAGATTCATATTTTGCAAAAATATTATATTATGAATGGATGATTAATCAGTTTAATTAATATTTATTTTTGTTTGTAAATATACCTCCGTGATATTTAAAAGGATCCACATCATCCACTGCAATTAGCAGTGGAAGAATAACTGAAGCAGTTCAGAAGGAAGCAACTACAACACTTAGTAAGCCTTCACGTAAACAGTCCCTCAAGAAACCTAAGATTCCTGATGATGGTAATTCCTTCAAATCTTTTTACTTCTAACAATACACTAAGATACTTTATATAATTCAAATATATATTTTAATACACACATATATTTATATAGTTTATTAATTTTAATGACACCTTCATTTGTCTAAATTTATTACCGAACAGTTTATCGGGATATTGGTGATCCTACTTTCATATGTCGACATCGTTCAGCATATTTTTTGTATGGAGAGAGACTGAAGCCAAGTGTTGAAACTACCATACCGGAGTACTCTACTTTTGTGACAAGGAAAAGATCATTTTGCCTCATTTGAAGAAGCCCCCACAAGTTTTGTATGATCTAATATTCGCTTTTAGCGATAAAAGTAGACATTTTTAGAGAATATCCGATCATACAACAACATGTTTTCTTCTACTTCGATGGATGGAAAAAATAATTTCAGTATAAATACGGAAAATTCGCCACCGATATTCCGTATGCACGGTCAAAACTATCATCTAATAGGAAGTTTGCTGCCAGAAGAAGGTTCTACACCAAAGTTTGCACAACTTTATATATACGATACTACAAACGAAGTTCAGAACCGAATTAATTCGGTTAGGTATTTTTTTTTTATTTCAAAAATTATCATTGGTTATTCAAATTAATATATTATTTATTTACAATTTTCCTGTTTTATAATTTATATTTATTCAGAAAAGGAAATGAAAATAATTCTCTACATACCAAAACTATTGTTGAACTCACATCCATTTTAGATAGGTCAAATAATTTGGTTAAGTCATTTAGAAACTTCAAGGACAAGTTTCCTGAATATGGTGTGTCGAAATGAAATTACGCCTTATAGGGAGAAGAGGCACTGATACAAGAACGCCCAATCTACCTGAAGTCGATGAATTTGCCATCTTAGTTGTTGGTGATATTGAAAAATATATGGGTGATAGGGATATTATTTTAGAAAAAAAATCCGGCAAATTGAAACGTATCAATGAGTTACACCCGTCTTACCTTACTTTGCAGTATCCATTATTATTTCCTTACGGTGAAGATAATTATAGGCAAGATATACTTTTTGCTAATCATCGAAAACCGATAGAAAATGAAAGAAATTATGTGAGCCAGAGGGAGTTTTTCTCACACCGATTGCATGAAAGGTTGACTGAGTCACCTACTATCCTCTCTTGCAAAAGGCTTACACAACAGCTCATAGTTGATGGATATACCATGATTGAATCTGCGAGATTATGGAATGTTAGAACCCATCAAGAAGAGTTGCGGAGTGAGATGTATAATGGAATTGCTGATGCAATAGTACGCGGTGAAACGAATGGTTTCAGCGTGGGTAACAGAGTTATTTTGCCAACGACATTTATCGGTGGTGCACGATATATGATTCAGAATTACCAAGATGCTATGTCAATTTGTCGATGGGCTGGATATCCAGATTTGTTCATAACATTCACGTGCAATCCAAAATGGCCAGAGATTGTACGGTTTGTCGAGAGCAAGAATCTTAAATCAAAAGATTGTTCTAAAATGTAGTTTCAAGAATATTCAAGATGAAGTTGGACGGCTTAATTAGAGATTTACGTGACAACCAAATATTTAGAAATATAGTTTTCGGTGAGCATATCAAATTATATATTATTAAAATTATTTTTATTCAAAATAACCTCTATACATTTTCAATTTATTATTTATTGGTGTGTTTTTCATTTTATAACTTTTCATCTTATGTAGTTATTTAAACCATTGAGTTCCAGAAGCGAGGCCTTCCTCATGCCCACATTCTTTTATTTCTATAAAAAAAAATGATAAATACCCTAATACAAGCAGTATCGATTGAATCATTTCAACTGATATTCCGGATGAAGAGGAAGATCCAAGATATTATGCAACAGTTTCGGAGTTCATGATTCATGGTACATGCGGGCATTTGAAAAAAATCTTCTCCTTTCATGGTTGATGAGAAATGCTCAAAAAATTATCCAAAGAGGTTCGTTGACTCTACTACTATTGACTATGATGGTTACTCGGTGTACAGACGTAGAAATACTGGTCGGATGGTAACAAAAAAGGGTGTTCCTCTGAATAATAAGTGGGTTGTGCCACACAATCGTTATTTGTTGCTAAAGTATGGAGCACACATGAACATTGAATGGTGTAATCAGTCTAGATCAATAAAATATTTGTTCAAATATGTGAACAAGGGAAATGATAGGGTCACAACAATATTTTACCAGAGTTGTAACAATGATGGGCAGAAGCCAGAAATTGATGAGATTGACATGTATTACGATTGTCGTTACATTTCTCCATGTGAAGCGGCTTGGAGAATCTTTGGGTATGAAATTCAGTATAAGAATCCTTCCATCCTACGCTTGAGTTTTCATCTTTCAGTGGAGCAAAGAGTACTATATAATGATAATGACTCATTGGACGATGTGATGAAACGTCAGTCAACACTTCATACAATGTTTTTGGGTTGTTTTGAGGCTAACAAGAAATATCCTGAAGCTCAAAATTTGTTGTATAGTGAGTTTACTCAGCATTTTGTTTGGAACTCGGACCCCTAGGAAACAAAGATTGAAAATTGCTCGGTTATATTATGTTCCCACAAGTTCAGGTGATAACTATTATGCTAGGTGCCTCCTCAATGTTGTTCGAGGAGCACAATGTCATGATAACTTAAAAGAGTGAACGGAAAGCAACACGATACATATCGTGATGCGTGTTACTCAGTTGGGCTACTTGATGATGATAGGGAATATATCCATGGCATCGAAGAAGCAAGTTATTGGGGATCTGCACATTCTGTTAGGTCCTTATTCATGACATTGCTTGCGTTCAAATCTATATCTCGACCGGAAAAAGTATGGGAAAAACTTTGGAAATATTTATCAGATGATATTTTATACAAACAACACAAGTTGAGAAATAACAAAGGTATTAATTAAACTTCAATTTTATCCATTGTTTTTTGATCGTGTTCATTTATATATTTTTTTATATGAATTAGTGAAAGTACAATTATTCTCAATTCTTTTTTACATATTTGCAAATGAGCGATGCTAAAATTCAAAACCTTGATTTACTGGAAGTGGACAAGTTGTTTGCAGAGCATAGGGAAGAGCTTAAAGGACTTTCCTCCAATGCGAATTCCAATCGAGGTCGACTCTAATATTTCTTTTAATAAATTCATTGCTGAGGAATTGGACTATGGCAGCGATGCCCTTATCGAAGAACACGCAAATTTATTTCAAAATTTCAATAAAGATAAAAAACATGTGTATGATGAGGTCATGAAATTTGTTTCTTCAACAAATGGGGTCTTATTCTTTGTTTATGGATATGGAGGAACTGGAAAAACTTTTGTTTGGAGGACTCTTTCTGGAACATCTAATGGTGGGATTGTATTAAATGTGGCATCTAGTGGCATAACTTCTATTCTTCTTCCAAAGGGAAGAACTGGTCATTCTAGGCTTAAAGTTCCATTCAATCTTCATGAAGAATCATCGTGTGGGATTTTCCAGGGGACCCCCCTTGCGGAATTAATGGTGCGTGAACAATTGATAATTTGGGATGAAGCTCCGATGATGCACATACATTGTTTTGAAGCATTAGACAAAACATTGGAAGATATTATGGGATTCAAGAATCCAAATGCTAGAGATGTTCCATTCGGAGGTAAAACTGTTGTACTGGTGGAGATTCTCGCCAAATTCTTCCGGTGATTCCTAAAGATGCTAGGCTAGATATAGTACATGAAACCATCGATTCTTCCTAGTTATGGAGACCTTTTAAGCTTCTGAGATTGACAAAGAATATGAGGCTTCAAAATCTCAGCTCAGAGCCCGATTCTATTGAGTTGAAAGATTTATCTCAATGGATAAATAGCATTGGAGATGGGACGGTTGGATGATCAAATGATGTCATCGTTGAAATCGACATCTCAAAGGATTTATTGTTGTTAGATGATGGTTACCCTATTGCATCAATTGTGGCCAACACTTATCCGCAATTTTGAACGAATGCTGAATGTTCTGTTTATTTGGAGGGCCGAGCTATTCTTGCACAACCACTTGATGTAGTCAATTTAATCAATGAGTATATGACTTCATTGAATGAAGGGGAATGTAAGGTATATTTGAGCTCAAATAGTGCGTGCAATTCTGATGCAAATGTTGACATTTTGCAATATGTCCATTCAACCGAGCTTCTAAACATAATCAAGTGTTTTGGGTTGTCGAATCATGAGCTACGATTGAAGGTTGGTACTCCAATCATGTTGTTGAGAAATATTGATCATTCATTTGGTTTGTGCAATGGAACTAGATTGGTAATTACGAAACTGTGTGATCATATTTTGGAGGCAATGATTCTCCAAAGAAGTAACGTAGGTGAATTAGTACGCATCCCACGAATGACCATAACACCATCAGATGCTAGTTTGCCGTTTAAGTTTCAACGAAGACAATTTCCGGTTATTCTGTCGTATGCAATGACAATTAATAAAAGCCATGGCCAATCCCTATCCCACGTTTGACTTTTCTTGAAAAAACTTATTTTAGTCATGGTCAACTGTATGTTGCAATATCAATGGTGACCAACTGAAAAGGTTTAAAAATCTTGATATGGGATGAGGAAAATAGACATAGAGAATAAAACTACGAATGTTGTGTACAAGGAAGTATTTCAATATTTGTAAACTACAATTTTCTGATCAATAATAGTTTTGCTAACCATGCTCTATATACTGTTTAATTCTTCAATTTCTTCAATTTATTATTATAATATTTCCTTATTCTACTTTTGTTTAAACTATTGTAACCACTTATTTATTATATTATGAACATAAAATAATATTAAATATTTGATATATTAAACCTTAAAACTATTCTCCCGTGCATCGCACGGGTGTAATACTAGTTAAATTAACAATCCGATTATATATAACATAATGTAGATATCTATTTAAGATTTCATATTCGAAATTCATTGTAATTAAGTTCTAAATATCACTACAAAAAAATCCGGCAATGCTGACGGCCATTATCCGTCAGGATTCCGTCAGTATAGGGAATACTGACGGCCTCCTGACGGATAATGGCCGTCAGCATTTTTGTGGTCAGGATTCCAGTATACTGACGGCTTTAACGTACCCGTCAGAAATACTGACGGCCTGCTGACGGGCATCGCCGTCAGTAATACTTCCCGTCAGTATTTCCTCCCTTTTTTTTTTAATTTTATAAATGCTGACGGGCTGGCCCGTCAGTATTGCTGGCGGGTCAAGCCCGTCAGCATTTTTAAAATATTATAAAAAAAAAACTGGGCGGGCCTAGCCCAGCCCGCAAGAGCCGAGCCCACAACCCACAACCCAACCTGTGTTAATTTAATTCCCCACATGTGGCATGGGTGGGATTCGAACCCCAGACCTCTTGCAAATAGAGGAGTGGTGTTACCGTCTCGCCAAGTCGATTACATGTGAAAGATTATATACTTTTAATATATATTAGATATATAAATTAAGTTATAAGTATAATTATAATTAATTATATTATATTTATAAATGTAGATTATATTATGAATAATAATATATAAATGCATAATATTATTATAAATATTTATATATATTATATATATAAATAATTATAAATATATATTATTTGAAATATATATTTATTATATATTGTATATTAATAATAATATATTATTTTTATAAATATATAATATTATTTATAAATATATAATTATTATATTATATTATATTTATAAATATATAAATTTAAATTATAAATATATAATATTATTATATAATATATATATAATATTATTTTTATAAATATATAATATTATTATAAATATATAATTATTATATTTTAAATAAATTGCTGACGGCTTGCCCGTCAGCTTTTTTTTTTAATTTTTATTTAATAATTCTGACGGGCAAGGGCCGTCAGCATATAATTTTTTTATTTTTTTTAATTAAAAATTATATCCTGACGGGCAAGGCCGTCAGGATAATTAAGCGGGATATTTTCCCGCTCTTTCCCTGAGGGGATACTGGCGGGATATATGCTGACGGCCATGGCCGCCAGCAAACCCGCCAGCATTTTTATCCGACAGTATTTCCGCCAGCATTGCTGACGGCTTTTTGCCCGTCAGCATATCCGCCAGAATTGCCGGATTTTTTTGTAGTGTATCCTTAAAATGTGAAATTTACTAAAAGAAATATTCAATTATTGAAACATCCCAAAAAGTAAAGGTGGAGTTCAATTAAATATATATTTCCTAGAAATAGAAAACTAGCCAAATATACTTAAAATACTATCTTCATCAATTAATCAAAATATTCGTGGCCAATTTCAACTTCCAAAGAATAGTCATGATTTAATCCAAGATTTTAGAGTAATCAATGTAATAAAGAATAAAAATTTATTCAACTTGAAAAATCTTATTAAAAAAAACTTACCATCAAACACTATCACTTAGTCATTAGATTCATTCATCAATTTTCAAAATACAGAAATAATTTCAAAGTCATAACTTGAATAAAATTTTATTCCTCACGAATAACATGTAATAAAAAAGAAATGTGTTGAATAGTTAATAGATAACAAAGAAGGAAAAAAATCACAAGAAATAATAATAAACAGACTCAAAATTGTTTACATATTGAACATATAGAAAAAATATTTATCCACCTGATGATGCACCCGCTGTCTATCTCTCAGTCTCTATTTTATATCAGTGTACACTAGTGAAGTACTAAAATCTTTTTACTTCCAAAATAATTAGTTTATATTAGGATATCTTATTGTCCATGTTTTCTAATGTTTTTAAATATTTTACACGTTCTTACATTTATGAAAGGTATTTTTTTTCATTTGGTTATAAAATTAATATTAATTGATGTTAAGTGGAGAATTTCTTATATTAAACTCAAGTTCTAATTGAACTAAACTAAGGGTCCACCTACTCCATAAATTAATATATATATATATAGAGAGAGAGAGAGAGAAAGAGGTATAGGATCATGTGAGAATGAATTATGTCCACAAATTTTAATGCCTGTTTATTAAGAGACCGGTGGCATTTCTGTAATTATAAACACCCGGTGGCATTTTTGTAAATTAGAGACCTGGTGGTTTCTTGTCTAAAATTAGATGAAATCTTGGGTTCTCTCTAAAAGTCTCTCTGTCCATGGCTACTGCTAGTGGGCCGCTGCGAGCACGACCAAGTTAGAGTTGGGCATCTCTGCAATCAAAAGGGGCCACGCCAGCGAATCGACTTTCATGCCCTTCAAGGCCTTCTCCGTCGCTTCCCTCTTCGTCGGCGTCGCCACCTCCGCCGCCATGGCATCCCTTCATTCTTCCGGCCTCCAATTTGTAAGATATTCATGCTGTTATTTTATTTTTGGTGTAAAGAATCCCAATTTTACTGTGTGAGAGAGATCATTTTCCAGAGAGTAGAGAATGAAATGCATATGTGGATTTCTAGGGGATTTTGTGTGTTTGAATGTGATTGATTAATATAAGAATTTCTTTTTTTTTGGCATTGATAATTTAAGTTTTCCTTATTTTTTTTGAAATCCTTTGTATGTGAATGATTATTCACTATTGTAGAAAGACTTTTTAACGGCGATTTTTTTATTTTTATTTTTAACGGCGGTTTTTGAACCGCCTTTATATCG
>BMAC01000244.1:968119-980816 GCA_014905375.1 Phtheirospermum japonicum
GGATTTGTTTTACAAATTACTTCCTCAATGGGTGCAATTTGTAAAATAGAAACATGTGAATGGTGTATTTGCAAACTTGAAATTGTAAATTTTGAAAAGAACTGGTTCATTACATTTTTGTAATAATGTGGATAAACTTCAAAGATAATGTTTGTAATTATTCCTCAAATATATCATTTTATTTTAATGTGAGCGAGCTCCTCATTGATTTTGAGCTTTATATATCTTAATAGGAAGCATGGAATAAATTTAATTCGGAGGAGCTCTTCTAAATGCTGCCATAAACTCCGTAATCTTATCTCTACCTCAGACGGACCTAATACTCGACTGGTCTCACGTTATATTATGTGCATCAATGCACCAATGATTTTGTCCATTTTTTTTGTTGTGTTGTGATTGTGGGTTATGAAAAGAGGCCTGTTCGTCGCTGAGATGCTTGAATGGTTTGTACATTTACGCCCGACTGTATATTGACGTCGACGCCGGATTCAAGTGAAGCAAAAAAGTTAAAATGATTTGGTTGGTATAGAATAACATTGTTTTGATATCTTGTATCAACAGTTTAATCACCCATGGTGACATAAATGAGGTGATTAGCTTATCCTATTCATCCTTTTTCTCATTTTCTTTGTCCCTTATCCTATTCATTTGCATGATGCCAAAGATGTTTCAGTACACAAAATATCAGATTCAGTTTGTATTATTTGAAGGTATATTTTCTTGTTTGATTCAGTTGACAGTATTTTTGTGTTTAGTAAGAGACTAAGTCGTCTTTCAATGTATTTGTTTCTATTGTTTCATAGAAATATATGAAATCGGTGCAAGTCCAGTCCATAACTGTGCTTACAGAAGTTAAAAGTATTGAAATTGGCTATATAATAATGTGTTGTCATTCATGTCATCCAGGTAGTATGAATATAATCCACCATATACGGCGTGAATATGCATTCAAATACGGACCTGTTTCAAATAAAATATATAAATAATGAAAAAGAAAAAAAAAAGATGTATTTTTTTTAGGTGGTGACGACATGATTCTAAGCTGAAAAAAAAAATGGTTTTCTAAGAGCACAAAAGCTATCTAGCAAATATTTATGGCCATCAATGCTCTTAGCAAGGTCTTTATTTCACCTTTAGTATCTTCTATCTAATTGTGTGTTTCAGGTGGTTTAGTTTCGATTTTCATGATAGCTCATGTGAGTTTTGGGTTTTACGAGCAGGTTTTGGGTTTCGTCCTCATCCAAAGGCCCTCTTCCTTCGACTTTGAAGGAGCTTGGTAAGTATAATCTCTTCTTCTTCTTCTTCTTTTTTTATTTTTTAATTTTTCCTATATTAGATGCGCATTGTCATCAGGTAAACTCAATTATTCATACATAAATAAATTGAAGTGTAAATGTGAATTATGATATGTAAAGGTTAAAATTTTTGCATTGTACAATTATATTTTGCTTCTGATTTAATAAATCACTTCATCTAAAATCCGACAATTTTTCTTACAGGATAAGGAACTATGATATCGGTTCATCTTTAATCATTTCCTGAGCTTGGGCGAGCAGGTTAGTTAATCCTAATCCGACGAGCATCATAATATTTTTGTTTACTTTGATTCCTTGAAAAATAACTGAATTTTACAGGACATCATAGGCAAAACGGATGTCGAAATATTCTCCGGCGCAGGCGTAAAAGAACCTCAGGACTTCAAATGGGAGGTTCTAGAACGAGGACTGCCCGCRAAGAGAGAGATCACGTTCGAAACTGAGCTGTTCGGTTTGAAAACATTCTGAATCTATGTGGAGCCCGTTTTCAGCAAGACAGGCGAGACGATCGATGWAAATTACATGGGAATGRAAGTTACTGATCAGGTAAAAACTTTTATTTTTACGATGCTAGGTTAATAGAAACMTGTTAGTAATTTTGAAAGAAAAGTGGAGTCATTCGTAATTTAGCTAAAATTCAGGGTACTTTTGTAATTATCCTRAATGCCACTGTTAAAACTATTTTCYATTTGAGMGCTTAATTCTATATGCATTTGTCTTGTCTCTTTTATCAGTCGTCGAATAATTTGTTCTGATTATTACAGAAAGATCCCTGAGRTTTGACCTATTTACAAAACTCCCCAGCTAACTTTGAAATTACAAAAAGACAAAAAACAAAAGGGGATTATGAAATGATTTTTTCTTTTGAAGGGTCAAATGTAAGAAAAAATAAAATCTTATGAGTATTTTTTTTTAATTTTGAAAGTTTGCTGTTTTTTTTTGTAATTAGGTCAAACTTTGGGGGTCTTCTTGAAATAAACCCTATTTTGTTATTGAAACTTATTTTTTTAATTTTATTTTGCATATTGTTATATTTATAAATTAATTTTATTACAGGTTATAAACAGAGAGTAAATGGCAAAGATTGGTGCAGAGATTGTTGCAGCACCAGCCAACTCAGCATCCAACTTCTGAGGAGCTGAGTATTGGGAAAATCAAGTTCAAGGCCTTTGATTTGGGAGGACATCAGATTGCCCGCAGAGTTTGGAAAGATTACTATGCCAAGGTATACTTTCTGTTTAAATTTTAGCCATTATTTTCCCCATTATATGATTCTTGTCAATGTTTAGTAATTTTTCTCATATGTTTGTACCAAAGTTCATTAGGGGTTTGTTCCGGTTTGATGTTTTAGGCCTGAATCCTTGTTTTACCTATAGGTTATCATCTGTTCTCTCTTTTCAGGAAATAGTTTCTAGTTGTTTCTAGTTGAAGTATACCATTACTTTCAAAATAAAATAATTTGATCTCTGTCCAATATTTTGGTGTTGTAGCCTATATAATTCAATAAAAACTTGTTTTGATACTTATATTATTGTTTCTTTTTTCTCCCAACCGATATTTCCTTGTAATTAATTTTTCTATCATGTGAAATCTTCTTATGAGAAGCTATGCATTCTCTGGTGAATCCTGTGATAAACTGATGTAGACTATGCTGCAGATAGAGCCTTCGTAGTCGCAAATAAATCTTTGCATGTTTATTTAATTCAATCAGTTCATGGAAGGCCTAAATGAAAAATGGGAGTTCTTTGAATCTAAAAACACCTTCATTTTAACTAATGTGTTTCAAGATACCTCACTGATAGATAATATTTATTGATGAGAATAGAGAACGTTGAAAATGCATAAAGCACAATAAAACGTTATCTAATCGTAAGCAACTGATGGTCCTGGTCTCACTTGGTGTTTATAATTGACATTCCTTTTGTTTTTTGCTTTTTGTTGATGATTTGGTTGTTTAGATTAGTTGATTTAACTCATAAGACCTTTTTATTTCATATCACTTGTGAAAAATAAATTAATGAGAAATAATTCTTAAGAAATAACAAATCATAAAATTTGAAAACATCAAGGAAAAGTGAAGGTATTTTATAAATTTATTTTATCTTTATGCACTATGTTCAGATGAGTATTAGTATCATAAAATGGGATTAAATATATGTCTGTGGTTTCTAATGTTTGCAATTTATTATTGTATATTAAGGTGGACACTGTTGTTTACTTGGTCGATGCTTACGACAAGGAGAGGTTTGCAGAGTCGAAGAAAGAGCTCGACGCGCTTCTCACCGACGAGTCCTTGGCTACTGTCCCAAGATCTTAAGATTTCATGAAGACTTTATCTTTTTTTTTTTTTCATATAGTTTAATAAAAAAATATTATTGTATTAATATTAGTTTTAGTTTGCCGTGTCTTAGATTCTATTGAAATTTGGTAATATAATTAATATAATCACAGTATTTGTTATTATTGATTTTGGTGTATTCCTGCTTTCATTTTATTTTTTTTTAAATTTTTTTAAACTTTCTAGAAGGTAACTTTTGTAAAACCGTTCTAGTAAATGGACTTTCCAGAACGGTATTTTCAAAAAACCGATCTGGAAAGTATAACTTACCAGAACGATAACTAAAAATACCGTTCTGGAAAGTCGCACTTTTAGAACGGTATTTTCAAATACCGTTCTGGTAAGTTATACTTTCCAGAACGGTATTTCAAAATACCGTTCTGAAAAGTCGCGATTTCCAGTTTGGCCGAGCAGAGCCGAGCAGGTGCGCGTGACACCGGGCAGTGCCGAGCAGGTGTTTGGCCCGTATGTCCCAGTTTGGCCGATCAGGCAGTGCCGAGCATAGCCTTCCTGACTCGGCAGACCAGGCATCCACCGCGTGAGCAGTTCTAATCACGGCGTGTCAGACTTGACACGTGCCAAAATGGTCAGATCTATTCCCAGCCTCAGTTTGAGGTTAAGCTCGAAGATAAGAACGGCTTGATTAAGGGTGGTCGGTTATGAAGAAAGGTCGGCTTGACCTCAAGACAGTTCCAGGTCGGATTCGAGGCGGCGAAAGAGATGTGATCAAGGCTTTATTCTCTAACTCAGAAATGGATATGCAGCCAATGAGGAAGTTCCAGGTGTCTAATTAGGTTTAGGATATTTGTGACTGGCTTATTGGCCAAGTAATTCGGTGCACTCAGGTGGTGACACGTGTCCAGTTAGGGTTTGGAAGGAAAACTATAAATAGCCTCTCCAAGAGAGAGAGAAAGATCCCCCAATCTGCTAGAGAGAGAAATACATAGAGAGTGAGAGAGAGAAAGGCTTGTAATCAAGAAACTGCCCTGTACAAGGATCCAACTAAAGCCGATCTGACCCGATTTTAAGGAATAAAAGTCAAGCACTTTTTTCTATTTTTGGTTTTCTGCTCTCCCATTGCTGAACTGCTTATTTTCTTGGTTTCAATGATTTAGACTACTCTTGGTCTAAACAAATATCGAAAATGGTAGTAATTATTAATTTTTTATTTTATCTTTTTGCTTGAGGTCGTAATTTGGCTTGATTATTTTATTTTCTAGCCTCTCAGCTACAGTCAATTTCATTTTCTTCTAAAAATATAATAGTTTATTTGCAAATAAATCACAACTTTGGTTCAAAAAGTTATAATAAATTTGTTTTTGTTGTAGGGTTAATTTTTTTGAATTTGGATTTTTTTTAAATCTCCATTATTTTCTGTGTTCTGACAAGAATTAAAGACACGTCAGCTAAAATGTGTTAGAAATTTAAAGAGTTTGGAACAATGAGAGGCATGGGTGAACCATCTTCTTCATCTGCTAGTAGGTTCAAGAGTCAAATGAATCTCTCCTCAAGGCATTCATCCTCAGGGATGATGAACACAATTCGTGAATTTGATATTAAGGGAGAAAATATTATAACAAACAGACAGTTTGATGAAAATTGTGGTAGCGACGTCGATTACATCACCGGTCTCCCAATGAACACTTGGGACGAGTCGGATGATTTCTACAAAGGACTATCTGAAAATGATAATAAAAGATTTTCGAGTAAGAAAATGCCTCGGATGATCAGGTTTCATAATTTTTATTTTTTTAAAGTTAAATTAAAATGATGATAACAAATTAATAATTGAAAAATGGGGCAGAGTAATGAAGGTGTGAATCGACCTTCAACTCGATTGTCTCATCATTTAAGCTTTCCTACAAGCTCTTCAGAGTTATCAGCCAAGGATAAGTTATTGTAAGACTCGGTTCTATGTAAAATTAGAGCCAAACGGGGCTTTGAAAGATTCAAGTCTTGATGATTTACGACGTTGAAGGTTTTGAAAGATTCATCCATGGGAAAGGTGATTACAACGTTTAAGGTTTTGAAGGATTCAAGTCTTGCTGATTTGAGGAAGCTGATAGAGATTCATCTCGGGGGGGATCAGCAAGCCTTCACTTTTCTTGTTCTTGCTGGGGACCCTTCTRGTGCTCCARTKGCTAAGGAGAAAGAGGCAACTATACAAGCAAGTAGGCTTCCGATTTGCAACAACCAGCTACGTGATGGTGGTCGTTTGGCTTGTCTGCGCCCCGTGAAGCTGATCCAGTGGCCTGGTCGTCAGCCGTTTAGCCCTTGGGAGAACAACATGGCAGCAGCTACAACTCCGAACTCGCATATAACAAAGAAAAGCGAAGCCTATTTTTTTTCGCCTGATATAGCTCCGGAGTTCAACACTTTTTATTACCGTCCGATTATTAAGACTATAGTTCAAGTGTTGTACTACTACATATGTCGATAATATATTTCTTAATTCTGTTTGAAAAGGTATAAATTAAATTCCTATTGTTAGTTAGTTTTGAAATGAGCCAATTTGAACAAATCAAGCTAGTTCAATTTCTATGTCGAATTTCAAATTGTTGGTTGGATTGTGATCATGTATAGTTGAAAGTTTTGTTCATCAATTTTAAATTATTTTTTGATATGTTCTTTAAAAGTCATCGACCTTGCTACTAACATTCATCTTGGATGGAACTGGGATTCTGTACAGGTATTTGATGTGGCTATTTTATAAATAGAGGCTATTTTGTGCACGTAGTTATGAACTAATGTGCACGCGCATAATGTGCAAATTGCTGTGCACGCTTGTGTGAAATAATGTGCACGTAGTAGAACTAATGTGCAGTACATTCACTTTTTTTTATGGCTAATGTATATTTTATCTAAATGTTGTCTATATTAGACATATATGGGGCTGGATTGAAGGCCAACTGGGTGTGTGGAATTAGAAGCGGAGATAAAAAAAACATGTAAATTGTATCTATAAGAAGTATTGTCACACCTTGGCATGCGTAGAAATAAATGATTTGAAGGATGTAAACATGAAAATTGTGAAATAGTATCTCCCAGTTTCCAAGGCAAAGAAACTAGAACGAAAGGCTAACTTGAATAAATGATCTGCATGGCGATGATTTTTTTTTGTTTGGCATCTGTAGCAATATTTGTTTATGGAAAAAAAAACCCGGAATGGAATGCTTATTTATTTATTTATTTATTTTTTTTGATGTCGCTTTTGTTGTGTAAAAACTCTTGTCTAAGTAGAAGAAACTGGAACATAATGTTTATTATGTTTTGATGTCTATTTTTTGTTGTTCTATTTATTCATAAGTAGAAGAAATTCTCTGCGACTCAAAGAAGTTGTGTTTTGCATATTTAAAATTTTTAATAATGGTCCTGGTGAGGGAAAGACAAATATTTAAGTTTTCAAGTTTTTAACTTCGATGGTTGCACTTTTGGTTGGACATATGTTATTGCATTACTTGTGTAAACGATATCATTACAATCCGATCATCGGGTTGGATTTATCATTAGATCAAAATTAATCATTGTCGAAGTACGATAAGAAAATATGTAAACATATTTAAATAAAAGATAACAAGCAAATAGAGAAAGAAAATGCCAAAAATGTCTTATTTCTGAATCTCAGATAAAACTATAGTCCAATTAATTTGTACGAAAAGCCCAAAAGACCATCACCTAAATAGAAATTTATAAAATACCATTGCGCATAAATTATTTCACTATTGTGCAAAATTGATTGATCAGTTGTGCAAAAAATCATACTTTTTTGTGCACAACCTACGTCGCAAAATTAAGAGTAATAAAATTATGAAAATAATATGAAGGGTCTTGAACTCTGCCAATTGCTCCTTTTTTTTACATAGTCTTGAATTCTAAAAATAAGAGCTAGGTGTCATGACCATAGTTTGTCGAATAGGCTCACAATTGTGGGAAGAACATTCAACATCACCTACAAAAGCTCGCATTCAATCAGTGCACGAAACAATACATGCCAAATATAACACGATTGAAAAATTATTTAAAACTTCATAACACATGCAAAACACCATTCAACACAGATGTGCACAAGGGAACACATTAATGTGCACAAACTGACACTGAGTTGTGCACAAGATAAATCACACGACAACCACATTAGAGGACGACATGTACAAATTTTTTTAAGACTTCATAACACGTGCAAAACACCATTCAACATGAACATGCACAAAAGAACACATCAATGTGCACAAATGGACACTGAACTGTGCACAAAACAAATCACACGACAACCACATCAGACGACGACATGTACATATTTTTTTAAGACTTCACGACACGTGCAAAACACCATTCAGCACAGACGTGCACAAGGGAACACATTAATATAAACAAATAAACACTGAATTGTGCACAAAACAAATCATACGACAACCACATTAGACGATGACATGTACAAATTTTTTTAGGACTTCACGAAACGTGCAAAACACCATTCAGCACGAACGTGCACAAGGGAACACACTAATGTGCACAAACTGGCAATGAGTTGTGCACAAAACAAATCACACAGCAACCACATCAGACAACGACATGTACATATTTTTTTAAGACTTCACGACACGTGTAAAACACCATTCAGCACGAACGTGCACAAGGGAACACACTAATGTGCACAAACTGGCACTGAGTTATGTACAAAATAAATCACACGACAACCACATCAGACAACGACATGTACATATTTATTTAAGACTTCACGACACGTGCAAAATACCATTCAGCACGGACGTGCACAAGGGAACACATTAATGTGCACAAACTGGCACTGAGTTATGCACAAAACAAATCAGACAGCAACCACATCAGACGACGACATGTACAGATTTTTTTAAGACTTCACGACACGTGTAAAATACCATTCAGCACGGATGTGCACAAGGGAACACACTAATGTGCACAAACTGGCACTGAATTGTGTACAAAACAAATCAGACAACAACCACGTCAGACGACGACATGTACAAATTCTTTTAAGACTTCACGACACGTGCAAAACACCATTCAGCACAGACGTGCACAAGGGAACACACTAAAGTGCAATAACTGACACTGAATTGTGCACAAAACAAATCATACAGCAACCACATCAGACGACAACATTTACAAATTTTTTTTAAACTTCACGGCATGTGCAAAACACCATTTATCACGGATGTGCACAAGCGAACACACTAATGTGCACAAACTGACACTGAATTGTGCACAAAACAAATCAGACAGCAACCACATAGGACGACGACATGTACGGGTTTTTTTAAGACTTCACGACACGTGCAAAATACCATTGAGCACGGATGTGTACAAGGGACCACACTAATGTGCACAAACTGGCACTGAGTTGTGCACAAAAAAAATAAGACAGCAACCACAGACGACGACGACATGTACAGATTTTTTTTTAAGACTTCATGACACAATGCAAAACACCATTCAGCACAGACGAACACATTAATGTGCACAAACTGACACTGAGTTGTGCACAAAAAAAAATCAGACAGCAGCAACCACAGACGATAACACGTAGTGGTTAACTAAAAAAAAAATACAAAATCAAAAATCCAAAAATTAATTCCACAAGTTTAAAATAAAACATTACATGATTCGTTCAAAATTGAAGCCATTAGTGTGCAACCAAAATTGAACCCAGAAAAAATCAAACTGAAAAAGGGACCAAAATCGAATAGGAACCTCCAAAATCGTATAGAAACTGGTTTTTAGGAATTTCTGCGTGAACAGGGAGAGGGAAATAACCAAAAAAGGAATTTGGATTTCGCTTGAACAGGGAGAAACAAGTTCTGGCGTGAATAAGAAGAGAGAAACGGCGGGTTCTGGCGTGAATAGGGAGAGAGAAACGGCCGAAAAGCGATTTCGATTTCGCGTGAAAGGGAGAAACGGGTTCTGGTGTGAATAGGGAGAGAGAAACGGCCTAAGAAAGGGAGAAAGAGGTTCTGGCAGTGATTCTTTAGGTTTTTAATTTCAATTGATTAAATCTAATCCATTAGATTAGATTAAATATAGTGGTTAAGATTTATTCTCATTTCTCACCCACGGACCCATTCTCACCGGAACCCAACCATATATATACGTATATATATATATATATAATATATATATTATATATATATATAAACTATCCTATATACTAAACGAAAAAGATTCCTATCTTACGTATCTACTTAAGAAGCTTTCTAGCTGACGTGTAATTTTTTGGTAGGTAAATTTGTTCTTTTAGAAGTTTTTAGCTGAAGTTTATTCTACGAAAAAATGAGTGCAGATTAACAACATAATTGATCATTACAATTAAAAATCAATCACAAACAAGGCACCAACTCTTAATTTTTTTAATCTCTAATTAATAAAAAAAAATCTCTTATTCCATCAAATTCTAAGAACTTCAGCAAAAAAAAAAAAAAAAGCATATAACACAAATTTTACAAATAAAAAAAAACTAAAATACATAAAGAATCCAAAAAGGAACAAAAGTCGATCTATTTTTGACATTTTCGTGCAATCACTCATGAATCATGTACAAGGTTCGGCGGAAAATAAATAATTGGAAAAAATATATATAAAATAAAAAAGATAATTGAATCAACCATGAGTGCACTGTTTCTAGCAGAGAATTTTTGCATCTTCAGCTTGAGATGCGATCACAAAAGGTCAAAAAAATATTTTAAGCCGAAATGCTTTAATCCTTAAACTCCTTATTTGACTGCTCGTTGACGTACTTCTGGTAAAAGGCGACGAACACCTTCGAGAGGGACTAGTGAATGGCGTAGATCTGGGAGGTGTGACCGCCGCCCTTGACGTGGATGCGCATGTCGACCTTACCAGGGCCTCCTTCAGCACAACAACAGCAACAACCACAGGCCAATATACTTGTTCTATATTTACCTTAGAAGCCAAATTTGTGACATATTTTTCTGGAACTTTGGACCTGAATAGTTCAAACAACACCCAACTTCTCTTACTCCAAACACAAACTTAAAGGGGAATCGAAAAAACAGCGCAGATACGATGTCATGAAATGAGCAAAACACTACAATCCTGATAGATAATCATCATATGCAACTGCTCAAGTATTTAAAATTAGACAAGAAATAGAATTAAAAAAAAAGATAGAAGTCAAGACAACCAAAACCAATCAATTCACTTGAGACCAAAAATTATATAAAGACAAGAGATATGAAATACAAAAATAAAACCTCTTAACTCAGAGCAACTAGCTAGTTATAATTATCATAATTAATATTAAAAACTCTAACGAGAGACTTCTTATTGATATCACCAGTAGTTACACACACATTATGTGGTAAATCATAATAACCTCTTAACTTAGGGAATCACAAACCTCCAGTATTCTAGGCCCGATAGGCTAGCAACTTAGTACAACCGCAATGGGAACAAGCTTTCAGGCTTTAAGGCCCTATCTACGGCCGCGCTTTCTTGATGCACCGTCAACAAATTGAGCCCCACAACCACCAGAATGATAATAATCACACCAACATCGTCTTTTGTTTGTTGATGTTGGCTGGCCGGGAAGTCGAAGGCGTCACGAGCTATGGATTGAACGTCGTCCTCGGACAATTGATAATCTCCCAACCCTTAAAGAATACTAAACCAGCATCTGGGAGGAGGATAGATTTGAACGCCTTCAATCTGGCCCACCTTTCCAATCCAATCCCGCGCCAATGCTTGGCAGCGAACCGTCCACTAAGTCGCCCTGCCCTTTTACCCAAAACAATGACTGTCAACCGCACTTACGAACCAACAGTCAGGGCCTTGCCGCCGTGCCACCACTGAACCATCGCCTTTTCATCACGAGACTTGTCACTGCCCCACCACCGCCTCGCTTGAAATCCTTTGCTGATTTTTCTGCCACCTGAACGTCGTCGCCTTCCTACCTCCGTTGTTGAGTCGTAGCCAGAGAGCCGCTGGCCGCTGCGGTTGTCACCTTCACAAATGCCTCCGCCGACGCCATTTTGTCAGCCGCTGATTTCTAGTCGATGGAGCCGTGCCATCGAGGAATTCCTGGAGGACTCGACCGATTAAAGAAAAATGGGGAATAAGATGAGAAAAAGGGTGAAATCGAAATGGGTTCTAGAATTAGGGCCGAGTTTTGGGCTTTATACCCCAGGAGCTTTTCGAGAATTACCAATTGACCCCAATGTTTTCAGGATCTTCATTATTTTTTTTTAATTTATTGAATAATTATTTTTAATTAAAATATGATATTTTTTGACATAACTTAATAATATGTGTTTTTTAGTATAATATAATATGATATATTTTAATCCAATTTAATTCTTTTTTTAGATTTACTTTATATTATTATAAAAAGGTTCTAATTTTATTGATTTTTTTAATATTTATTGTATTTTCTTTTTAATTATTTATAATTAAAATATAACTTTTGATGTTTTTTTAAGTAACTTTATAGTTTTATTTATTATTTATTTTTTATAATATTTATTATGATTTTTCATTGATTAAATATTTTTTCTAATTTATTTATACAATTTTATATTTATTTTAACTAATTTCGTAATTTAGTTTAGATTTTAGGTAAAGTTTAGTTTTTTTATTATATATTTATAGTAATATAAATAAATCTCAATAAAGTACTTTAAATAAATTTCAAAAAATGGGGTAAAATCGTAATAAAATTGTAGATTTTACTGGGTTTATTAAATAAATAATACTTTTTTAATTCACAATTTCCAAAATAATATACTTTTAAAAAAGTTTGCGTTTTTGTATCGGGACACCTTTCCCAAGGGCGTCCCGGGTATGTTTGCTCGAAAATTCTTTTTTAGGGTTCAAATGAAAAAAATAGATGCGTAATATATGTATATAGTGTGGTTATTATTCTCCATTTGATTGCATAGCATTATTATACCTTTGCCAGCTACAATTGCTGTGACCTTAGGGTCACATTTCCCAATTCAAAAACAGTGACAATGCAACACACACACAAAGAAAATAGAAATTAAAAGAAAAG
>BMAC01000244.1:980841-1019731 GCA_014905375.1 Phtheirospermum japonicum
TCCTTATTTGACTGCTCGTTGACGTACTTCTGGTAAAAGGCGACGAACACCTTCGAGAGGGACTAGTGAATGGCGTAGATCTGGGAGGTGTGACCGCCGCCCTTGACGTGGATGGCGCATGTCGACCTTACCAGGGCCTCCTTCAGCACAAACAACAGCAACAACCACAGGCCAATATACTTGTTCTATATTTACCTTAGAAGCCAAATTTGTGACATATTTTTCTGGAACTTTGGACCTGAATAGTTCAAACAACACCCAACTTCTCTTACTCCAAACACAAACTTAAAGGGGAATCGAAAAAAACAGCGCAGATACGATGTCATGAAATGAGCCAAAACACTACCAATCCTGATAGATAATCATCATATGCAACTGCTCAAGTATTTAAAATTAGACAAGAAATAGAATTAAAAAAAAAGATAGAAGTCAAGACAACCAAAACCAATCAATTCACTTGAGACCAAAAATTATATAAAGACAAGAGATATGAAATACAAAAATAAAACCTCTTAACTCAGAGCAACTAGCTAGTTATAATTATCATAATTAATATTAAAAACTCTAACGAGAGACTTCTTATTGATATCACCAGTAGTTACACACACATTATGTGGTAAATCATAATAACCTCTTAACTTAGGGAATCACAAACCTCCAGTATTCTAGGCCCGATAGGCTAGCAACTTAGTACAACCGCAATGGGAACAAGCTTTCAGGCTTTAAGGCCCTATCTACGGCCGCGCTTTCTTGATGCACCGTCAACAAATTGAGCCCCACAACCACCAGAATGATAATAATCACACCAACATCGTCTTTTGTTTGTTGATGTTGGCTGGCCGGGAAGTCGAAGGCGTCACGAGCTATGGATTGAACGTCGTCCTCGGACAATTGATAATCTCCCAACCCTTAAAGAATACTAAACCAGCATCTGGGAGGAGGATAGATTTGAACGCCTTCAATCTGGCCCACCTTTCCAATCCAATCCCGCGCCAATGCTTGGCAGCGAACCGTCCACTAAGTCGCCCTGCCCTTTTACCCAAAACAATGGACTGTCAACCGCACTTACGAACCAACAGTCAGGGCCTTGCCGCCGTGCCACCACTGAACCATCGCCTTTTCATCACGAGACTTGTCACTGCCCCCACCACCGCCTCGCTTGAAATCCTTTGCTGATTTTTCTGCCACCTGAACGTCGTCGCCTTCCTACCTCCGTTGTTGAGTCGTAGCCAGAGAGCCGCTGGCCGCTGCGGTTGTCACCTTCACAAATGCCTCCGCCGACGCCATTTTGTCAGCCGCTGATTTCTAGTCGATGGAGCCGTGCCATCGAGGAATTCCTGGAGGACTCGACCGATTAAAGAAAAATGGGGAATAAGATGAGAAAAAGGGTGAAATCGAAATGGGTTCTAGAATTAGGGCCGAGTTTTGGGCTTTATACCCCAGGAGCTTTTCGAGAATTACCAATTGACCCCAATGTTTTCAGGATCTTCATTATTTTTTTTTTAATTTATTGAATAATTATTTTTAATTAAAATATGATATTTTTTGACATAACTTAATAATATGTGTTTTTTAGTATAATATAATATGATATATTTTAATCCAATTTAATTCTTTTTTTAGATTTACTTTATATTATTATAAAAAGGTTCTAATTTTATTGATTTTTTTAATATTTATTGTATTTTCTTTTTAATTATTTATAATTAAAATATAACTTTTGATGTTTTTTTAAGTAACTTTATAGTTTTATTTATTATTTATTTTTTATAATATTTATTATGATTTTTCATTGATTAAATATTTTTTCTAATTTATTTATACAATTTTATATTTATTTTAACTAATTTCGTAATTTAGTTTAGATTTTAGGTAAAGTTTAGTTTTTTTATTATATATTTATAGTAATATAAATAAATCTCAATAAAGTACTTTAAATAAATTTCAAAAAATGGGGTAAAATCGTAATAAAATTGTAGATTTTACTGGGTTTATTAAATAAATAATACTTTTTTAATTCACAATTTCCAAAATAATATACTTTTAAAAAAGTTTGCGTTTTTGTATCGGGACACCTTTCCCAAGGGCGTCCCGGGTATGTTTGCTCGAAAATTCTTTTTTAGGGTTCAAATGAAAAAAAAAAAAAAACTTCTTGGGGGGCGGGACGCCTTTCCCAGTGGCGTCCCGAGTGTTTTATGCAAAAAAAAAAAAAAAAAAAACGCGGGGGCGGGAGGCCTTTCCCAGTGGCGTCCAGGGGTTGTTTTTGCAAAATCAAAAAATTTGTAACCCTAACCCTAACACATACTATTTATTTATATTAATCTATTTATTGGTTATTATTTATTTATATTAATTTTTAATTTATTTATAATATCTTTGGTAAAATAAATAAATATATCATAATTATATCAAAAATTACAAGAAAATTTATATCAAGATAAAAAATACAACAAGATCAAAATCCAACAACAAATAAAAATTAAATAAAGGATAATCATTAAATAAAAACACTACTGATAAATGGGGAGTGTTGTCACCAACAAGGTTGGATAAACATTAAATAAAATTTTTATTAAATAAAGAAAAAACAAAATATTACACACTTTATTAAATAAATAACTAGAGGACGCGAAAAAATTAGACATTACAAATTAAACATAGTACGTAGTCTCACACTCAAACTAAGATCATTCCAATCCCATTTTATTAGACATTTGACTACTAATACAATTAGAATGCATCAATTGAAAGCTGCTTCTATCTTCTCCCACAACGGTGGCATGTCATACAAATAATATCTCCGTAATGCATCATCACCGTATTCCTTTAGTTGAAAAAAAAAAAGAACTGTTAGTAGTTGAAACGAAACCACCACAAACCACATAATTAATTAATTGTATACATATGTGTGGATAGGAATACGAAATGTACCTTTGCCAGCTACAATTGATGTGACCTTGCAGTCACACTTCCCCATTCAAAAACAGTGACAGTGGGACACACACCTTTGACTTGTCTTGTCATCTGGAACTTCATGGCACATATCACTCTAAAATTTAATTGAAAGATTACTCTTCTTGTCTATAAGTAATAGACAGTTCATCTGGAAACACAGTGACAGTGGTATCAACTTGTCTTGTCTTGTGTTTCCGTTATGAAATGTTTCTATGTTGTTGTTGTACCGAATGTTTCGTGGTGTAATATTTCGTGGTGTTTCCGTTAATGTTTTTATTTAATGAAAAATACAAAGTGAACCACACAATAGAAAACTTCCACATAATTAAATTTAATTACATAATATGCAAATAGTACTAGACATAATGTGATCCCGTGCCACACAGCGCCTTCTTCTTTTCCTTGTCACTACGTAGGTCATGATCATGTGGTTGTTTGGGGGATGGTGGTTCCGGAACTTGCTCGTCATCTTCACCCTCATGTGCCAGATGACCTGAAATGTGATGTGCACGATCCACAGTTCCAGTAGGAAACGGCATCGGAATTGGTGTCGTATGGAAGTGTGGGCGCGAAAAGCCCATGTACGGTGCGAAGTGGGGGTCGTACTGCGGATAATCAGTATTAAGAAGATCGGTAAATGACTTCCAAACACATGTAGGAGTATAAAACTCAGGTGATCCAAATGTAGGAATGTAATCACCCCCCTCGTTATACGATGACGGACCAACAGGATCTACATTCAAGTTGGGCAATAACTTATTATTTCAATATTATTCAAAAGATAAATACATCTAAAATAGTTATTAAAGGATCATAGGTTTACCATGATGGATGACTGGCGGTGGCCCGGGTGGGACAGCAGGTGCCCTACCACAAGAGGATGTGGAAAGGCCAGATATGCTCCCTCTTGCACTACTCGAAACGGATGCCCGCGTTCATCTGGAGCATCACGAGGTACATTTCTCCTGGACGGCCCCGATATGCTTCGTCTTCCGCTGCCGGATGCATATGTCGTGCGCTCATCTGGAGCATCCTCATAGAACTCCTCACGAATACGCATTCGTTAAATCATCTCATCAGCAACTGACTCAACTACATTGTGCATACGACGATAAGAGTCAAGATCGTCGGCGCTAGCCTCTGAATAAACATGACGAAGTCGCTGACTCCACGTGCCCTACAAAACATAGAAGGTTGAACTTCAAAACTAAGAAATAATTAAATTGATTGAGTGAAAAAAGAGCGAATAGGAATTTTTACAATGGCATCATAAACGCCGAAGTCTGATGGCTGGTATCCTCCCTCTGCATGTCTTTGTAGAGGAATGATGAATCAATTTGTGTGCTGATGGTACCATCTTTGATATCCGCTCGCCGTAACCGCACCTGTCTGAACTGGAGGGCCGTCTATCCTGGTAGACCATCGCACCTCCCATGCTTGGACCCATGCATGATGACATTTAGTCCATCGAACATGATGATCATGTACTCGAGAGACAATAATACCTCAACGTCAACGGTGGTGGTTGCTGGTGTGTTCTGACGTATGTCGAACTGTCGGGTTACTCAATCGGGAAAATGAATCTCGAAAATCGACTAGCATATCAGTGGGCACTGGCTCAGCCAGTTATCACTCAGGCATCTCTCCCCCAACACCTGTATTTCAGGTGCGTCCAAGTCGTAGGGTTCCCACGTCCACTGCATATTTGAATAATCATCGCCAATTTTCACCTTATCATAACTATAGTCAATATTCATGTGCTTGCATACCTCCCGCTCGTGCTGCCGATCAAGTGACTCGCAGAATACCCATAACGTACTCCTAGAGCTCCATGTATAACTATATTCTCCGATCCACCTGCGTAGACATTCAAGTTAAGTTATTAAAATGGTCGCTGATTACTAATACATGTGTAGCTAATATTACAGTTAAAAAAATATACATAGTACCATAAGGCAGTACAGGAAACGTGACGCCTTCAGCTCGAACGCGAATGGTCCGCTCATGATTGAGAGGAAGCCTCGTGGTCTCTGGCCTGATAGATGAAATTCGGGACCACGCCCAAACCTGCAACAAATCCATGGGGCCACTTATCGCCGATCATCGGGGCACCTTCAATCGGAAGACCCCAAATAACAGCCAGATCCTGCAAAGTGATAGTCGCCTCTCCCACAGGAAGATGAAAAGTATGCATCTCGCGACGCCATCTCTCAACTAGAGCGGTGATCAAATGACAGTCCAACTTCGCGATTGCGCCGCACAGTGCGACCCCGTAAAACCCCCAGCGATGTAGCACCGACATAACTCGAGGAAGAAGACTCTGATGCTCATCCCAGAAAATATGAGTTACTGCACGCTTCATCCTCAGAACATCATCTATATGCCCAGCCGCAACGGTACTCGATCTATGTAAACCCTGCTGGCTCAAGAAATGTGATGCCATCTGCAAGATAAATACATACACACATACTGTAAGATAAATACATACACAAGTAATGTAAGATAAATACATACACACATACTGTAAGATAAATACATACACACGATACAAAATGAGATGTTACTTAAGGAATTCATACAACACAGATTATTAATCCAACGTCTGTCAATAGGATAATAAACCGAAATACAACATCAATATCAATATTACTAATAGAAATCACACAAAAATTATTCTTGATAGCGAATTACAACATCGAACTCATGAAAAGATCACGCCATATCTAATATCAATGTCTGGAACCAGAACATCCACCGCCTTGTGACGAGCTAGCAACATCTACCCCGCGGTATTATTGTCTTGCACGTACTTATGGTTGGTCCATTTCATTAGGTATCCTACTACCCCTGATTCGTCCAACGCTCCGCTGCCTCCGCGTGTGGGGATCATGAACCAATTCAAAACTTGTCTCGTTCCAGTCCTCCGCATCAGGGAATGGTTCAAAAGTCGGGCCAGAGTAAGTACGTTGGTACGCAGTAGTGCTATAGTAATCTTGGACGTAAAATCGAGGATGCACTCGAAATTCGGTGCACACCTTTATTGCATGAGAGCACGGAAGTCCACTGCTCGCCCACCTACAATAAGAGCATTACGTGTTCAACAAGGACACTCGAAAGATCCGGGCACGAACTGATCCATTGACCCATATGGAAACTTGGGCCGTTTGTGCCACCCAGTTCTTATCTGGACAAAATTGTTGCATGTTATGGAGTCTTGTCGCGTCTTTCAAACGATCAAAAAATATATGAATACTTCGGGCAAATGTGATTCGAACGATGGTATTTATTGGTAGACGTCTAGCACATTTCATCACTCCATTGATGGAATCGGACATGTTGGTCGTCAGGATGCCACACCATTTGCCGCCGTCGTGGGACAGTGTCCACTTGCTCTTATCAATACCATCCAAGTACGCAAATGCATCCAGATCAAGCGCCTTAATCTGCTCAAATATTTGGTGAAAGACAGTAACCCTGGGTTCTGCTCCAGCTTTAAAACACATATCCTTCAGTTTCACAGACTTGGCATGCGTATTGAAGTTAGAAGAGACATGTCGCAAACAAAAAACGTTAGAAGAGAATGCCAAAACTTGTTCTAGTGCACTAAGTAGTCCGGCATGTCGATCAGAAATAAGACAAACCCCTTCTATGTCGCGAATAATATGTGTTGCAACCATGTGAAGGAACCAATGCCAGGAGCTGTAACTCTGTGAATCAACAACTGCGTAAGCTAGTGGCACGACTTGTTGGTTGGCATCAACTGTAACTGCCATCAGCAACGTGTGCTTGTTCTTTCCAACCAAAAAAGTTCCATCAACACTAATCACCTAGCGGCAATGTCTGAAGGCCTCGGTACATAGTCGAAATGCCCAAAATACAAATCTTAACATATGCACATCGGCAATTCCAGAAGATTTGTGCAGCCACTCGACCACTATCCCCGGATTGTACGACTGCAAGGCCTCCATGTATTTCAGAAAATGCTGGACCGACTCCTCCCACGTCCCGTACACATTTTCCCGAGCCCGTCGCAAACCTTGCCATGCCTTGTGATATGGCCCGCTATAACCATATTCTTGTTCGACTGTACTCTGGACATGCAAAGCACCATATAACAGATCTTTCTCGACATGGGTGGTAATGAGCATAGCAATCATGTTTTTACACAAACTGGGGTAATCTTTACGTGTAAAAGATGCAAGACATCTGTGCGTAGAGCCCAATCTTGTGATTACCCATGCTCCCTTCCGTTTACGAAAACTAGCGCGGAGACACCATCCGCACTCTGGTGATTCGTCGATTAATGGATTCGGAACATCTTCATCATTCTCACCAAGTGAACTCGACAAGCAAATAACTTTCCAAACCATTGGATTGCTCAGTAACACTCTGTACGCGCACTTGGCGACACGCACTGAGTAGTCCTTGATAGCCCACATCAAATGTTTTTTATCTCGGAATATCATGCCCGTTCTCAACACTCCTTCTTCTTTATCGTAGTAGTAGTCCGGTTGAGGGACACCAATAGAATCAATTGGAACGTCTTCATATACATGATCAAAAAATGGTCTTTTCTGGTACAGTGCCGATCCTCTATCCGCTCGTTTATGGGTTCTAAGGGAAAGCTCATCCACGGTGGGTTCAAAAGGATCTTCATTTGGTCTACTACCCCCCAACTGAAAGAATTTCTCGTCAGTTTCATTACCATCATCATCTAGTTCATCTAAATTTTGTTCAGAATCGCTTCCTTCTTCTGGTCCGAAGCAATCGGCGGGGTAGTCCGGGATCACCGGTGGGGGATGAGCATGATGCTCGGTGGGATTAACATTTTGAAATCCATCATCGTCTCATAGAATAGATGCATACATGCCATACTCGTTGCCACTGGACGCATTCGCCATATGTGAACTTACTTCTAAATCCAAATAAATTTTATTAGATATTGACACTAAAATTAACATATTAACAAATTTAAATTATTCTCATAATGAACAATTTCATCACAAATCAATAGTGTTAAATTTCACAAGTAATTAACACCTAAAATTCACAAACATATACATTGATATTTATATTGAATAAAAAAAATTCAGAATATATTCTATAAACATTAACACTAAAATGGACATATTAACAAAATAAATTCTTCACGTAATGAATAATTAAATCAGAAATCAATGAAATTAAATTTCACAAGCAATTAACAACTACAAATCACAAGCATATAAATTGACATTCAATTTGAATAAAAGAAAATTCACAACATATTCTATAAAAATTGACATAATAACAAACACAATATAGATTAACACGAACACACAATCCAAAAAAAACACAATCCAAAAATATGAAAACACAATCAAGAAAAACACAATATATTAACAAAATAATCATAATAATAGTAATAACTTTGTTGCTGAATTTCAAAAAAAAAAAAAAAAAAACTTACCGCTCCGCTGCTGGCTTCTTGTTGCTGCAGTCGGACGAAAATGGGAGTAGGGGGAGAGAGGGAAATGATAAATGGGGGGAGAGAGGGAGGGGGCTAGGCTTTATGCCCGATTCTTTTTTTTTTTTTTTTTGCTAAATTAACCCGGGATGCCACTGGGAAAGGTGGTACAGGAAACGTGACGCCTTCAGCTCGAACGTGAATGGTCCGCTTCATGATTGAGAGAAAGACTCGTGGTCTCTGACCTGATAGATGAAATTCGGGACCACGCCCAAACCTGCAACAAATCCATGGGGCCACTTATCGCCGATTATCGGGGCACCTTCAATCGGAAGACCCCAATAACAGCCAGATCCTGCAAAGTGATAGTCGCCTCTCCCACAGGCAGATGAAAAGTATGCGTCTCGCGACGCTATTTCTCAACTAGAGCGGTGATCAAATGACAGTCCAGCCTTCGCGATTGCTCCTCACCATGTGACCCCGTAAAACCCCCAGCAATGTAGCACCGACATAACTCGAGAATGCAGACTTTGAATCTCATCCCATAAAATATGAGTTACTGCACGCTTCATCCTCAGAACATCATCTATATGCCCAGCCGCAATGATCCTCGATCTATGTAAACCCTGATGGCTCAAGAAATGTGGTGCCATCTGCAAGATAGATATATACACACATACTGTAAGATAAATACATACACACGTAATGTAAGATAAATACATACACACATACTGTAAGATAAATACATACACACATACTATAAGATAAATACATACACACGATACAAAATGAAATGTTACTTAAGGAATTCATACAACACAGATTATTAATCCAACGTCTGTCAATAGGATAATAAACCAAAATACAACATCAATATCAATATTACTAATAGAAATCACACAACAATTATTCTTGATAGCGAATTACAAATTGAACTCATGAAAAGATCATCGCCATATCTAATATCAATGTCTGGAACCAGAACGTCCACCGCCTTGTGACGATCTAGCAACATCTACTGCGCGGTATTGTTGTCTTGTGCGTACTTGTGGTTGGTCCATTTCGTTAGGTATCCTACTACCCCTGATTCGTCCAACGCTCCGCTGCCTCCGCGTGTGGGGATCATGAACCAATTCAAAACTTGCCTCGTTCCAGTCCTCCGCATCAGGGAATGGTTCAAAAGTCGGGCTAGAGTAAGTACGTAGGTACGCAGCAGTGCTATAGTAAATCTTGGACCTAAACTCGAGGATCCACTCGAAATTCGGCCCACACCTTTATTGCATGAGAGCACGGAAGTCCACTGCTCGCCCACCTACCACAAGAGCATTCCGTGTTCGACAAGGAAACTCGAAAGTTTCGGGCACGAACTGATCCATTGACCCGTATGGAAACTTAGGCCGTTTGTGCTGCCCAGTTATATCCCGTAACGTGGTAAGATGTCCCCAACTGCTGTCTTGACCTGAAGACTCCATATATCTTATCTGGCCAAAATTTTTGCATGTTACGGAGTCTTGTCGCGTCTTTCAAACGATCAAAAAATATATGAATACTTCGGGCAAATGTGATTCGAACGATGGTAGTTATTGGTAGCCGTCTAGCACATTTCATCACTCCATTGATGGAATCGGACATGTTGGTCGTCAGGATGCCACACCATTTGCCGCCGTCGTGGGACAGTGTCCACTTGCTCTTATCAATACCACCCAAGTACGCAAATGCATCCAGATAATATGTGTTGCAACAATGTGAAGGAACCAATTCCAAGACCTGTAACTCTCTGAATCAACAACTGCGTAAGCTAGTGGCACGACTTGTTGGTTAGCGTCAACTGTAACTGCCATCAGCAACGTGTGCTTGTACTTTCCAACCAAAAAAGTTCCATCAACACTGATCACCCTGCGGCAATATCTGAAAGCCTCGGTACATGGTCGAAATGCCCAAAATACAAATCTTAACATATGCACATCGGCAATTCCAGAAGATTTGTGCAGCCACTCGACCATTGTCCCCGGATTGTACGACTGCAAGGCCTCCATGTATTTCGGCAAATGCTTGACCGACTCATCCCACGTCCCGTACATATTTTCCCGAGCCCGTCGCAAACCTTGCCATGCCTTGTGATATGGCACGTTATAACCATATTCCTTTTCGACTGTACTATGGATATGCAATGCACCATATAACAGATCTTTCTCGACATGGGTGGTAATGAGTATAGCAATCATGTTTTTACACAAATTGGGGTGATCTTTACGTGTAAAAGATGCAAGACATCTGTGCGTAGAGCCCAATCTTGTGATTACCCACGCGCCCTTCCGTTTACGAAAACTAGCGCGGAGACACCTTCTGCACTCGGGTGATTCGTCGATTACTGGATTCGGAACATCCACATCATTCTCACCAAGTGAACTCGACAAGCAAACAACTTTCCAAACCATTGGATTGCTCAGTACCACTCTGTAAACGCACTTGGCGACACGCACTGAGTAATCCTTGACAGCCAACATCAAATGTTTTTTATCTCTGAATATCATGCTCGTTCTCAACACTCCTTCGTCTTTATCTTAGTAGTAGTCCGGTTGAGGGACACCAATAGAATCAATTGGAACGTCTTCATATACGTGATCAAAAAATGGTCTGTTCTGGTACAGTGTCGATCCTCTATCCGCTCGTTTATGGGTTCTAGGGGCAAGCTCATCCACGGTGGGTTCAAAAGGATCTTCATTTGGTCTACTACCCCCCAACTGAAAGAATTCCTCGTCAGTTTCATGACCATCATCATCTAGTTCATCTAAATTTTGTTTAGAATCGCTTCCTTCATCTGGTCCGAAGCAATCGGCGCGGTAGTCCGGGATCACCGGTGGGGGAGGAGCATGATGCTCGGTGGGATTAACATTTTCAAATCTATCATCGTCTCGTAGAATAGATGCATACATGCCATACTGATTGCCACTGGACGCATTCGCCATATGTGCACTTACTTCTAAACCCAAATAAATTTTATTAAATATTGACACTAAAATTAACATATTAACAAATTTAAATTATTCTCATAATGAACAATTTCATCACAAATCAATAGTGTTAAATTTCACAAGCAATTAACACCTAAAACTCACAAACATATAAATTGATATTTATATTGACTAAAAAAAATTCAGAATATATTCTATAAACATTAACACTAAAATGGACATATTAACAAAATAAATTCTTCACATAAATTAAATCACAAATCAATAAAATTAAATTTCACAAGAAATTAACAACTACAATTCACAAGCATATAAATTGACATTTAATTTGAATAAAAGAAAATTCACAACATATTCTATAAAAATTGACATAATAACAAACACAATATAGATTAACACAAAATATATACGAACACACAATCCAAAAAAACACAATCCAAAAATATGAACACACAATCCAAAAAAACACAATATATTAACAAAATAATCATAATAATAGTAATAACTTTGTTGCTGAATTTAAAAAAAAAAAAAAACTTACCGCGCCGCTGTTGTTGCTCCGCTGCTGGCTTCTTGTTGCTGCAGTCGGACGGTAATGGGAGTAGGGGGAGAGAGGGAGACGGGAAATGGGGGGAGAGAGGGAGGGGGGCTAGGGTTTATGCCCGATTCTTTTTTTTTTTTTTTTTTGCTAAATTAACCCGGGACGCCACTGGGAAAGGCTTCTCGCCCCCTCACATTTTTTTTTCATTTCAGCCTCAAAAGTTTATATACGTCAATTTAGGTCCTTGACGCCTTTGGAAATGTCGTCCCGGGTAATTTTCTAGAACGGTTACTTTAAAGTACCGTCTAGAATGTTGGCGGGACGCCATTGGGAAAGGCGTCCCGACCCAAAAACGCAATGTTTTTTGAAAGTGTATTATTTTGGTAATTTTGAATAAAAAATATATTATTTATTTAATAAACCTGATTTTTCTAGTAATGGATGGATGAGACTTGATCTAAACCAAATCCAACTATGCAAAAAGAGATGCATGTTTATAGATAGGTACAAGGGTTGTCTTCTCGTAAAATTCTCCTAATATTGTTTTTATTTAATGATTAATTTGTAATGTATTTAAAATATGATATTTTATTATTTTTCATAGTGTTCGTATGTAAATAAACACAATTATGGATTTTACATTAAGTTCCTAAATTATACATTTAATTATTATAGTGCATATTTATTTATAAAAAATAGTTTAGAAAAAATAGAAAACTCCTACCTGGTTAGTAAATTTAAATTATTTTTTTTTAAATTTTAAAATTTATTTAGTAATTAGTTTTAATTGATTTCATTATAAGTTTTAATATTTTATGAAACTTATTTTATGAATTTTAAATTTCATTTTATAATTTTTTATCTTCATTTTCTAGATTTATTAAACAATAATTTAGACAATAGTTATATGTTTTTATACATTATTTATATGATTATATAGTGTGTGTTATTTTGGTTTTTTATATGAATTTAAAGTTGATTTTTTTTTCTTCAGTTTTTAAGTTTTATTAAATAACTCTTTATAATTTATTTATATAGTTTTTTATAATTATTTTAAAATTTTAATACTTCTCAAAATTATTTATATGGTTTATATTTTTTTATAATTCTTTTGTTACTAAAAATATTGATGTGTAATTTTTAGAATATAAATTAGTCAATTGTAGTTATTATCAAATGGAAAACTAAATAAATATTCAAAAGCAAATATTTAAAGAATTAAAATTATTTGTGTCGTTGAACACATAACAATACTTTAGAAGTTACTTACTAGCAGGCAATTACAATGAGTTACTTTTCGTAGATATCCTAATTATGAATTGCGTATATTGATGGGGTATCCTACATAAGATAAACTAATATATCTCAAACTAAGTAGATTATGCATCAATTCACTTGATTAATGTATTTTACTAAAACCATTAAGTTATGAGTTTGACTATCTTGTAATATGATTAATACACATGACATGAACAAATATAAAAGAATAATAATAATGATAATAACAATATTAATAAAGAGAAATCTTATTTATGAGTTATAAATTTTGATCCCCTCTCATATCTGTTTTACATTTATTTTTATTGTTAGTTATTAACTTTCATAGTTTCAAAACTTTGAATATTCAAGGTTTTTTTAATAATATTTTCACTTATTTTATAATTATCATATTATATTATATTTTGTAAGATTTTTTTATTTTTATTTGCATCGGTCATAATTTTTGATCGATTTATTCCGTTGAAAAAATTATTATAAATTATTTAAAGATTTCTAGTAATTTGCAAATATATTATTTGGCTTTTGAATTTAGTAACCATAAAAGAATCTTGAAGGAATATATAATAAAGTTGAAAAAGTATATATAAACTATAAGGTACGTTTGGAAAAATATTATTTATTTAATATAAATATAAGAAAACTTAACATATCAAAATAGTTATTTGAGTAATCTGAAAAACTTGAAATGGGGAAGAAAATGGATAAATTTCAATTGATATAAAATAATTTGAAATAGTTATAAATTCAGATAAATAAAATATAAGAACTTATAATTAAATTATAAATATTTGTGTAATAAATTCAAAAAATGAGAAACAAAAATAAAATAAAACATTATTATTATAAATTAAATGGAAAAACCATAAAAGAAGTTGAATTAAATTTTAAAACTGAGTTCTAGGATATATATATATATATATATATATATATGTATGTATGTTTCGCCCTGAAAATTACGCCAATAGCGCTTGCTCCTTTCCCTGAGAATATCCCGACCTTCTCCAACAAAGATACGTTAGAAAGGACCATCGGGGGTTTTCCGGTGAAAACCTCTCCGATGCTTAAGTCTGTTAAGCGTTTCAAATCGAAATAAGCAAAATCAGGATAAGGATGCTTAGAATGTCATACCTCTCTCAGCCTTGGGGATGAGATATTAATAGTTTTACCCAAGTGGGTCCTTTCCGAGATCCTTGAAACAGAAACCCGTGAATCTCGGGCCGTTACTCAAGACAATCTGACCTATAAGCTTCCTTCTAGAGGACATATCAGTTTTGTAGCTAAGTTCTCCCAATTCTGGACCTGATCTCTAGAAACCTTGTTCAAGGCTTCGAATAAGGTTAGGACAATCTTTATCAGGTTATAGGATCGTCCTCTAACTCATTTTTCCTCTTTCTAAGGCATAAGTTCAGCTCGTCCCAACCTGGTCTGTCCGAGCTGTTTGGCAACCTGTCATCAGATCGGGTTGCACCAATAAGTCCCCCCCGGAATGGTTAGGGATGAGCTGTAGCACTTTTGTATTTTAATCCGGTCGGTTGAGATCCACATGTCTCTTCAGATATTCCGCTCTGACATGCATTAATTACACATATCCCGCAAAATCCTCTTCCAGTATAAGTCACGCCTTTTGGGGAAGGGCTGTGACGCTTCATATTCCACTTCAGCAGTTACAACTTAACACGTGTCCTTTCGAGTACCGTGCCCTGCAACGTCTTAAATGCACAAATCCCGTCGAATCTCCTTTTTTCCTAAAAATTCATTTTCTAAATATATCATTTTCCCTTCTTCTCCATTTATTCAATTTTCTCTATATACTCGCCTGTTTTCTCCAGAACTTCTTGCTCTTTTTCCTTCCGATCAAGACTTTCTTCCCCTTAGAATAAGGTACTTTCTCATTCTCATGTAAATTTTAATTATGTCTGCCTCTATCTCTTTTTCCCTCTCATCTTCTGGGAATTCGTCATCTTCCCTCAATTTATCCTCCTCGGCGACGCCACCTGTGGCCGCCCCCGATGGGCAACACCAGGTTCTTCATGGTGATGACTGGGACAACATAGCTTCCATTGTCAATAATCAAACCCTGTGGGAAATACGCTCAAAGTTTCCCATCTCCGATGATTTTTCTTTCACCAACCCAGCTTCCGGTGAGAGAGCATCTCGACCTCCTCCCGGTCATCTAACCTTCTTCATCGATCAATTCTAGCCAGGGCTGAGTTTGCCCGCTCATCCTTTCATTCTGGCAGTGTCACGGACGTACCAAATTCTGTTACATCAGTTCGTGCCCAACGCCTTTAGGGTTATGGTATGGTTCCACCTGGCTTCCCAATTCCTTGGGCTTATCCCCAAGGCCCAACTGTTTTATTCCTTATTTCAAGCCAAAAGTTCTTCTTCCGACATTTTCTATTTATCCGCCCGAGCTGATGTTTGTTTTCTAATTGGGATCCCTTCCTCCGACAAGACCTGGAGAAAGAAATTCTTTTTCGTTCAGTGTTCTGGTGACTGGGGATTCTCCCGTGTTCCCATCAAGCCTCTTCCAGCCCAGGCTCACTTACTCAAGGAGACCGACCTCCCTACTTGGCGAAAAACATATCTACCCTAAACAAGAATATCTTTCACCTATCCAATCTCCTCAAGCCCAATATCCTGAGCTTCTTCAATACTCACCGAGAGAACGGTCCCCTCCCTCCCGAGATAGGTATATCCCCATAACAAACCAACTCTTCCTATTTTAACATATATTATCCGTACTTAAGTATTTTTTTATGGTGTTCCTTTTATTTTTCTTTTTTATTTATCCTTTTGACTAATTTTTTTTCAGTCGAGATGACGAAAGAGAGGATGGCCGCGATCCAAAAGAGGGCCGCTGCTAGTGGCCAAAAGAGCCCTCTTGGCGAGTCTGCCAGGGCTACCTTTTCCACCAATCCTGAGTCGATAGTGACCCCCGCGACAACGATGGTCCTTGAGAGGTTGGAGGGGCCTGTTTGGCCGGAGGGGGAAAGTAAACCCAAGAAGGTGACCAGCCTTGCCATTAATCTAACCACTCAATCAACCTCGGAGGATGAGCATATGCTGGGATCGTGCAAGCGTGCTCGTTCGGGCAAAGGGGTACCTGCACCTAGGCCCCCAATAAGCATCCCTAAACAGAGATTCTTCAATAGCTCTTTTGTCTTAATCTGCCGAGGAGATGTGGCAGTTCAGTTAATCATGGGGCAATCCCCTCCTGTTGACCGCCGAGCTCTAGACAAATGGGCTGATCATAAGATGATCGAGTCCTTCTGCCAAGATGTGGCTTGGGTAAGGGTTTCGCAATTCCGATCACTACCATCATTATCTCATTTCATTTTTTATCTTTTGATCCCCCACCTTTTTTTAGGCCGTTGTTAAGAGAGCTGCCCTTGTGGCACGAGCCCGGGGCTCTATGATGAATGTCGACTTGTCCAAGGAGCATGCAGCCTTAAAAGTACGAGAGAAGAGATTGGTTGCCCGGCTGAAGGAGAGGAACACTGAGCTAAAGGATTCTCAAACAAAACTAAAGGCTACTGAGGCCGAGCTAATCGAGCCGCAAGAGGCTTGGGAATCAGAAGGGAAGAGCCGAGCTCTGGCCATAATCTAGGCAGAAGAGGATAAGGAGAAGCTCCAACTTGTGCGAGCCGAGGGGGAAGTTAAAGGTGAGTCTAGGGGCCGAACCAAAGGATGCATTGAAGGGCGAGCTGAGTTTCTCAACTCGGAGGAAGGGCAAAGGCTCATTCTACTGACCAGGGAGATGACTCGGCGGGCCTTCCTTGGTTCTATCGAGCTATATGACATCTTGGTGCCCGAGGCTGAGGTCTACTACCACCTTGGTCTAGATGCCCAAGCCAAGTGGTCTGTTGAGAACCCCTCGGTTCCTTTTGAATGCTCTATTCCACTGCAAAGTCCTCCAGAACCCACCAGCTTCTCCCATGTTAAGGAGGATGATCGGATTCAGAGGCTCGGGGCCCCTGAGTTTACTGAGTACATCCGTCAAGCCTTCTGTACCTCTTCTTCAGCCTCCTCTCCCCCCATGAGCAGTCACTGAAATTGGCTTTACCTTTGACTGCGACTTCTCCTACGTTTGCCAATTTGGTTGAGCTCCAAGGCAGCACCCAGTTTGAGAAAGATCTTGGAGAAGTTCCCGGGCGGCGGAGCCAGTTAGTGGAGAGCTGAATACTGCAGACTATTGAGTTTAGGGATTCTTTCTAATAAGGATTGTAATTTTCTTTCTTTAATTCATGGGCCTTTATTGTTGAACAATGTTTTGTTTTTTTTTCTATTTTATCTCTTTATACTTAGGGTTTTCGAAAATTTAGGAAACCCTAGTACCTCCAGTACTTTATTCTTATCTATAAAATCTTCTTCTTTTCCTTCTTATTTTCATCATGGCTTCATATGCTCTTTCCGAAGAAATCAATAATTTGAAAAAGAAAAACATTGCTTTCTTTAATGATAACTTTCACCTTTCCAAAGAGAATGCCCAAGTGCGTGAAAATTTTCCCAGCTGAGTTATTCTTGGAGAGAAAAAGGCAGAAGAAGCGCCATTACAAGCGTGAATTGGTAGAGCTTCGCCAGATCAACCGCCAACTACAGGAGGAAAAAGCTGATCTGCTTGAATCGGTGTGTCGACTGATCACCGCCACCGACGAGGCTCACTCTGCCACCGAACGGGCGGATAAGTATCATCAACGTCTTCACGAGACTGAGCGCGAGCTTTGGCGCATTTTCTGGGTTTTGGCTTCTGAAATGAGGGCCTCTTCATCTTATCCATGACGTCTGTTTTGATTTAATTTGGTGTATTTCTGCAAGTATTTCCTGTTAATGCACTTGTAATTTAATTCGCCGAGTGAATAAAATTCGATGTTCTTTCAGATTCACTCTAGATCTTTCTTATTATCTCTTTGCCTATCAAACCAATGTTTTTTACTGACAATTCAGTCAGATTTTGGGGCTTCCGCCCTTAGCCAGTCAGGGCTAAAAAATTCCTCTGACAACCAGGTCAGGTTTTTTGGGGAATTCACCCTTAGCCAGTCTTCAAGGCATCCGCCCTTAGCCAATCAGGGCTCGAAATTTTACTGACACGCAGGTCAGTTTTGAGGTATCCATCCATTAGCCGATCAGGGCTAAAAAAGTCCACTGACAATCAGGTCAAGTCTTTGGGGCAACCTCCCTTAGCAACTCAGGACTAGATATTTTACTGACACTCAGGTCAGTTTTGGGATATCCATCCATTAGAGAATCGGGGCTAAAAAATTCCACTGACAATCAGGTCAGGTCTTCGGGGCATCTTCCCTTATCCACTCAAGGCTAGAGATTTTATTGATACTCAGGTTAGTTTGGGATATCCACCCATTAGCCAATCAGGGCTAAAAAATTCCACTGACAATCAGGTTAGGTCTTCGGGGCATCCGCCCTTAGCCACTCAGGGCTAGAAATTTTACTGATACTCAAGTCAGTTTTGGGATATCCATCCATTAGCCAATCAGGGCTAAAAAATTCCACTAAATTTTACTGATACTCTGGTCAATTTTGCAATATAACATGGATAAGTTCAAACCACTAAATAAGATTCATGCATTAATCTTACACATAATACTTTCGTAGGTTCGTTACATTCCATGCTCGGGGTACTATGACTCTATCCATCTGTTACAGTTCATAAGCCTCTCCTGCAAGAACTTTCGTGACCTTATACAGTCATTGCCAGGTGGCATCTAGCTTCTCCTTGGTCCTCCCAAAGTCAGCCCTTTGCAAGACCAGGTCTCATATCTTGAAATGCCTCTTCACTACTGATTTATTATAGGTCGCCCTGATTCGTCCCCTCATGTGCTCCATTCTTACCGCAACTCTCTCTCTTTTTTCCTTAATCAAATCCAGCGCGTCCTGCATTAGCAGCTCATTCTGGTTTATATCAAAGCTCTGTATTTGGTGGGTGTCCATGATTATTTTTGCGGGAATTACGACATCCATGTCATATACTAGGCTAAATGGGGTTTCTCAAGTGCTTTCCTTGGGGTTGGTTCAATAAGCCCATAGAATCAAACTGAGCTCCTCTACCCATTTGCCTCCTGACTTTTCTTAAACGGGCCTTAATCCCCTGAACTAGGACTCGATTGGTTACCTCGACTTGGCCGTTTCCCTGAGGGTGGTAGACAAATGTGAAATGTTGGTCTATCTTCATCTTAGCGCACTAGGCTCGAATTCGAGCTCCCATGAACTGTGTGAAATTTTTCTGACACCAAGATCCTCGGGACTCCAAACCGGCACACTACATTCTTCCATAATAAACCCATTACCGACTCCTCTATAATCTTCGATATGGCTTCAGCCTCCACCCACTTGTTGAAATAATCAATGGCCACGATTAGGAATTTCTTCAGGGATGGGGCTGTAGGGAAAGGTACAACCATATCTATCCCCCACTTGGCAAAGGGGCAGGGAGAGCTCATTGTCATGAACTCTTATGTAGGCCAATGCACTAGGGGGGAGTGCTTCTGGCACTTGTCACATCTTCTGACAAAGTCCTCTGCCTCTTTTCCTTAACTGTGGCAAAAAATAGCGAGCTCTCATGATCTTGCTTGATAGGGTCCTAGCACCCATGTGGTTGCCGTAGCACCCTTCGTGAATTTTTTTGAGAATATGGGCGCCCTCCTTCTGGATTGAGCACCGTAAAAGAGGTTGTCCAAACCCTCTTCTGAACAGTTGTCCCTTTATCAGGCAAAAATGAGATGACCTAATTCTTAATTTCGCTGCCTTCTTTTTATTATCAGGTAGTTATCCTTTTTCCATATATACTCTAATCGGGGAGCGCCAGTCCTTTTCTTACTCTAATTCATGTATCTCCTCTTCATGAAAATCTCGGTGTGCCATTAATAAGGTGACTACTCTCTCTTGGCCACCTTAGCCAGGTAATCTGCTTGGAGATTACGCCAATAGCGTTTGCTCCTTTCCCTGAGAATATCCCGACCTGCGCCAACAAAGACACTTTAGAAAGGACCACTGGAGGTTTTTCGGTGGAAACCTCTCCGATGCTTAAGTCAGTTAAGCGTTTTAAATCGGAATAAGCAAAATCAGGAGAAGGATGCTTAGAATGTCATACCTCTCTCAGCCTTGAGGCTAAGATATTTATAGTTTTCTCTAAGTGGGGCCTTTCAGAGATCCCGAAAAGAGAAAACCGCGAATCTCGGGCCGTTACTCAAGACGACCTGACCTGGAAGCTTCCTTCCAGAGGACAAATCAGTTTTGTCGCTAAGTTCTCCTAATTCTGGACCTGATCTCCTGATACCTTATTCAAGGCTTCGAATAAGGTCAGGACAATCTTTATGAGGTTATAGGCTCTTCCTCTACCTCATTTTTCCTCTTTCTAAGGCATACGTTCAGCTCGTCCCAACCAGGTCTGTCCGAGCTGTTTGGCAACCTGTTACCAGATCGGGTCGCACCAATATATATATGTTAGCGTAATACCGTGTGAACACATGGTTGTATATAGAATATGTATATATAAACATATATTATAATATTAAGTGTACTAAAATACATAACTTTTAAGAATAAATAAATAATAATAATTAGAGATATATTGTTTAAGTTACACAACGCAAAATTTCTTTATAAAATAAATTATTAACTCTATTTACATACATATCGACTTTGTAACAATAGAGTTTTTCAATCATTTTCTACTTTTACTCTTGATGTTGAAACATAAAGCTGACAATTTCTAAAAATTTGTGACACGCACGAAATGGTGTTATTTAAATGTTGTATAATGTTAATTTAATAAAATATATTTTAATACTACATCAAATAATGTGGCAAAAAGATAAATATTTTATTGTGACAAAAAAAAATAGAGGAGATTATATAATTTTTTTTCTAAAAATATTATTTGAAATATTTTAATAAAAAATAATGGTGAGGGTATGTTAGATATGATAAAATATACAACAAAGTTTATTCAAAATAAAATCATATTTTACAAATAATAAAGAAATTTACACATTCAAATAATTTGAAAAGGGACAAAATTGAAATCATAGAGCATCTATAAATGTTTAATATCATATCATAATATAATTTGAGACCCATTGAATAAATCCCAATATCGCAAATGTATCATGCATTTTAATCTTGTAAATAACATCAACAAATAAAATGAATATATGCTCCACCTTCAAAATTAGGTAGCTAACTTGTGAAATAAGAAATCAGTATGTGATAAGTATTTAAATAAGCACTATAATTTGGTGGGGAATATAATGGGGACAAATGCATAATGAAAAGTTTTAAAATTTGAATTATGGACCATTATGGATTCTAAAAATAAAGGTCAATTTCATTTGAACAATTATTTGAGGTTTATGGAATAAACCCTAAATTACATAAAACAGTTGTACATTGTCAAAATTTTAGAAAATCTCATCAAATAGAAAATTACTTGCACAAGGAAAGTCTGAAAAAAATAATTTCAACAAAAAAATTGGAAGATTATTTCATTTGTAATTCATGGAATAAAAAATAAAATACCCTTATTGAGTAAGAGTACCACTTACCTTTGGGTTCAACAATCAACACAACTCATTTTCAGAAAACAAAACCAACGTTCATATGTTAAATCTTTTTTTGGGAAGATTTAAGAATTAAATGAAGAGAATAATAATAAGGACAAATTGAAAGTATTCTAGTGAAGATTTTAAAAAGCATAAAGATATAAGGCAAGATGAAAGAGATTAGTATAGGTAAAACTCGTGTTTTAAAACGCATATAACGGAACTTGTTGCTTTTTGATCCCAACACCGCGTAGCATAAATAGCATTTTGTGTTTGATTAACATGTATTTGTGGTTATTTTTAGTAGTATTTTAGTTCGTTTTTATTATTATTTTCGGTATAAGTTGGATAGATTGAGCACATTTTCATATTTTCTTTTCTCCAACTTATTTTATCGTAATTTAATTATAATGAATTAATTTTATGTTTATTTCAGATATTTTGAAGTATTTACGTTTGGAAGTTTTCAAGGGTGAGCGTACGAGTGGAGATTCAGCGAAAACGAGCTTTCCGGCTAAAATTGGGCCTTCTAGAAGGGCTGTCGCTGGGCCCAACCGGTATAGAAAGCTGGGCTGGCAGCACCTCCTGATTCTGGGCCTTCTAAAAGGGATGTCTCTGGGCCCAACCAGCATGGAAAGTGCTGAACGCCCTAGAATGGGCGGAAACCCTAATTTTGACCCCTTTTCCAAACCACCTACACCTATAAATACCCCCCACCCCTCACATTCGAAAATACACATTATTCCTAGGGTTTCTAAGGCCTTTTGGGGGTTGACAACCCCAAGAGTGCCATTTTATTTTCTTAGTTTCTCTTTAAATTTCTTAGTTTTAAATCTCTAGCTTAAGATTAGTTTAGATTAGTTATTAGATAGATTAGATAGCTTAGATTCAAGATCTCGACACCAAAACGTTGTTTTTCATCATAGTTTAATTAGTAAGTCTTTAATTACTTTCGTTTTAATTTAGTTTAATTAGTTCTTATGCTTTCGTTTAATTAGATTAATTAAATTCTTATGCTTGCTAGTTAATTTAGAATAATTCAACTCCAACAAACAACCCCCCATGTATGATGATTTGTATGGATCTTGAGTATGATGATGATTGTGTTGGGTTTACGATAATATTGATGAGATTGATTGGCTAGATCTATGGGTCTAGAGCCTAGAATCGTCGTGAACCATCAATTGGGTTTATCCCAATAGATCGTGGAAACGATTCGAAGCTCTAGAACCCTTGTTTTCAAAATCTTTTCAAAAACCTTAAATTTAATTGTTCTTCGTTTAAATTAAATTCTCGATTTCATGTGTTTAGATTAGGATTTTATTTTGTTTCTTATTCGTGAACGACAAACACAAGAAACTCTTCCGAATCTAGTTTTCCTCGAGAGATCGACTCGGTTCAACTTACCAACCTACATGCGAACTCGTACTCTTACGAGCGAGCTTTTGAATAATTGACAAATATTTATAATGTAGGTACACAAAAGTTGGAATCAAAATCTTGGCGCCTTTGCCGGGGAAAACTAAAGGTTGTGAATTTTGTGTTTGCTCTTCGTTATCCTTATTTGTGTTTTTATTTTATTTTTGTTTCGTTTATCTTTAATATTTAATTGTGATTTTTTGTTTTATTTGTTTTTATTATTTTCCACCTGTGCGTTTAATTTTGTGCGTTGAGTGTTGTGTTTGCAAGGTTCGTCTACAATCAAAACCCAAGATTTATCAAACAGTTTTTGGTAAAAAAAAAAAAAATTAAAATAAAAAAAATCGAAAATAATATTTTTAATTTAAAAATATTTATTTTTCGAAAAAAAAAATTAAAAAAAATCGAAAATATTAATTTTTCTTAAAAAAAAATTAAAAAAAATGTATTATACGTACGATGAACCACCGTTCAATTGGCGTCATGCACTTCGATCGCCCATTCCATTGAGTAACGCGATGAATAACTACTTTCCCGAAAAATACGACTGATAGGGCAACATATACGCCAGACCTGGTTTAGGGTAGCTTTGACTCAGAGTAGTTAAATAAATTAAAGGAGGGCTCGAACAACTCTGGCTCAGAGGAGGATCTAATTAACCCTCCTGAGAAAATAGAATATCAGGAAGAGGTGGTTGTCGCTCGGGATTCCTCGTGACTTAGCTATCTTGGAGAAATCACTAAAAGCTTGGAGATTATGCCAAGCTGAAGTTCCGGGGACTGCAGTTGAGCCTGTTCTGGGTGAAAGACCTGATTAAGTCCTCTAAGGGATATAGCTCGTCATCATCATAGCAAGATTTGACCTGTTAAATGACTGGGGCGCAAAAGGAAAGGAGAGCTGGATCACGACAGGTCTGGTTCCTTGAATTCTGCTGGAATCCTAGAGAGGTGAGGCGATACAGAATGAGGAAGACCTGGAACAAGGAAGACCTGATTAAAGTCAAGGTCTGATATCAATACAGAGGTTGTCACAAGGGAAGGAAACGGGGAAGACCTGGAACAGGGGAGACTTGTTTCTTAGATTCCCAGCAAAGAGATAAGTGGGACCACTTATAAGAATTGGTTGCCAAAATGACCCTTGATTCGCGGCATGTGCTCGTGAGATCCCGGCTGGGGTCCCCACTAGGAGAAACTATAAATATCTCAGCCCCAAGGCTGAGAGAGGTATGTCATTATCTTGAGCATTCCTGCTTTCTTTCTGGAAAACACCTCAAACTCTTACTGACTTAAGCATCGGAGAGGTTTCCACCGGAAAACCACCGGTGGTCCTTTCTAACTTGTGTTTGTGGTGCAGATCGGAGGAGCTCGTGGGTTTCCAGTGTATTACTGGTGCTGGTCATCTTTTGGGTTGAAACAATTGGAGCCGTTTGTGGGAAGTATCTGGGTAGGACGTGAGCTCCTTTTTTCATGGCTTTTGACGTGTTACAAAGAAACTTAGTGGGGGAACTTGGTGAAACCCCCATCTCCGCCGCACTATGGGGTTTTCCGCGATAGGCATAAATAGCCCAGGCACGTCCTGATGGAGCCGAGCCATCAGCAGGGGTTGCAACGAGCGCCGCTCCATCCCCCTCCGCCGGACCAACACCTGTTACCGGCGACCTGCTAAATGTCGCCTTGCTTAGGCAGTTAGCAAAGCTAATTGGCAAGGCCGTAGAGGCGGCAGTTGAGAAAAGATTTGTTGAGGTTTCGATGACACCGCCTGGCGCGCAACCAGATCGGACGATCCTGGTGGCGGAAACCGAGCCACTGCGCAACCAGCGCGTAGATCGGACTCCTCTTCAGGATAGAGAAGAGCTTCTCTACACTTCCGACGGTGAAACTTCAAGCCAGACCAATCCGGGTTTGGCTGAGTAGATGCAGAGTTTGCAAAAAGAAGTGCGAGAATTCAAGAAAAAATTGACGAGTACCGGTGCAGTGCCGGCACGGCGAGGTACTCCATTCATTTAGGAGGTCATGCGTGACGACGTGCCGGCCTCATATCTCTCCCTTGGCTTCGAGTACAATGGAACCACGGATCCGTGGGATCATCTCAGTCGCTTCGAGATCGCGGCAGCTTTGCATAAATTTTCGGACGTTGTTATGTGCCGGGTCTTCCCAATGACTTTTACCAAGTTCGGCCTTCCTGCACCAGTTTACAAGCTACAGGAAGTACCAGAAGATGCCTCTAGAGCTGTTTAGCCTTAAGCAGAAGGAAGGGGAGATTCTGCGCGCCTACATTAATCGCTTCACTAACGCTAAGCTAGAGGTACCTTCTGCGTCGGAGGAACTGTTGGTGAATGCTCTGGCGCAGGGTCTGAGGAGAGGTGAATTCTTCCAATCGTTGGTTGTCAAACCAGCCCTGAAATTTGGAGAGCTTCTGGAACGAGCAGAGAAGTATATTCACCTGGAAGAGGCTCTGAAGATCAAGGAATTGGGAGAAAAGAAGAGAGAAAGATATGATCGTGAAGAAAGGGGAGCTATAAAAAAGCCAAGGCCAGACCTATCTGGAGGGAGACCTTGCTTCGATAGGTATACCCCTCTGGCAACCCCGCAGGGTGAGATTTTGTAGGCAATCGAGAAGAACCCCGATCTGAAGTGGCCCAAGACCTACTCGCAGAGGCCTAGAAAGGAAAGGTCTAACCGTTTCTGCCGCTTTCATAACGAGTATGGGCATGACACTGATCACTGCACCCACCTGAAGGACGAGTTGGAAAGGATGGTCCAGGCCGGGCACCTGAAGGAGTACGTCTGCATGAGAAGAGAAGAGGCCAAATCTGGCAATAAGAGTTATGACCGGTCTCAGCAAGGCAAAGGAGATCAAGATAGGGTGCGAACTGGAGGGAGAAGATCTGACCAAGCTCAGGTCATCCACGGAGAAATACAAATGATCATAGGAGGAGAGATGGATTAGCACTCTAAGAGAACCCAGCATAATTATGTCCGAGCTGCAAAGGATCTGGTCAGAACGTCTCGAGAGGTTGGACACTTGGCGTCTGCACCAAACATCTTCTTTGGTAAGAGGATTGCGATGGCATCCTTGCTCCGCACATGAACGCTTTAGTCATAACAACCACTATCGCTAATTATAATGTGCGGAGAATTTTTGTGGATACGGGGAGTTCTGCAGACATTTTATTTTACGATTGCTTCCGACAACTAAAATTGGATGTCGAGTTGGAAGAGGTGACAACTTCCTTGGTGGGGTTTGCAGGGGGTGCCCTGAAACCTTTAGGCGTGGTGAGGCTCCTTGTGACGTTGGGAGAAGAACCATACAGGGTAACCAGAACGGTGCATTTCTTGGTGGTGGATGCCCCATCTTCTTATAATGTGATGCTCGGTCGACCGTCCTTAAGCCAGTTCCAAGCCGTCATATCGGTTTTTCACATGAAGATGAAGTTCCCGGCGGAGGATGGAACGGGAGAGGTCAGGGGTGACCAATATGCCTCACGACAGACATACGTTGAGTGCATCAAGAGGGATTCTGAGGAAGAAAGACAGAACAAAAGGGCTAGAGTGGAGCCGCCAAAAACAGATCTGTCCCGTAGAGAGGAAGGGCTGATGATGGTCGAAATAGTCCCAGGGGATGAGAGTCGGGTCCTTCGCGTAGGAACGACTCTCAGTCCGGAAGTTCTGACAGACCTGGTCACGCTGTTGAGAGACAGTTCTGATGTGTTTGCCTGGTCACCTCAAGAACTAGTAGGGATCGACCCAGAGGTGCCAGAACATCGCCTCAACATCAGCTCAGACGCGAAACCAGTTAAGCAGAAGAAGCGGAACTTTGGGCCTGAGAAGGAAGCTGTCATTGAGGCCGAAGTGGAAAAGTTGCTAAAGGCCAAGTACATCCAGGAGATACAATTTCCCAAGTGGCTTTCTAAGGCTGTCCTGGTTCCCAAGACCCAGGAGGAATGGCGTAAGTGTATCGACTTCCGGGACCTCAATCGCGCTTGCCCGAAAGACCACTACCCCTTGCCGAGAATTGACCAGCTCGTCGATTCTACCTCTAGAGGTGAGCTCCTGAGCATGATGGATGCCTCACAAGGCTATCACCAGATCCGATTGGCTAAGGAAGATTGGAAGCGTGTTAGTTTTATAACCCCAAAGGGAACATATTGCTATGTGGTGATGCCGTTTGGGCTCAAGAATGCATAAGCTACATACCAAAGGCTAATGGAAAAATAGTTTAAGGAGAAATTAGGGCGAAACATGGAGGTATATGTGCATGACATGTTAGTGAAGAGCATCAAAGCAACCTCGCATTTGGAAGACCTGAAGGAAACCTTTGCTACCCTGAGAAGGTATAAAATGAATCTAAACCCCAAGAAGTGCATGTTTGGGGTGAGAGCTGGAAAATTTCTGGGGTATATGGTGACCGAGAACGGTATCGAGGCAAATCCTGAAAAGGTCAGAGCGATCATGGAAATGCAAGCGCCCAGAAATGTGAAAGAGATGCAATGCTTGGCAGGACGGATCAATGCCCTAAGTCGGTTCGTATCCAGATCTGCAGAAAAGAGTTTGCCATATTTCCAGGCCTTGCGGAAGAAAACTAAATTCCAATGGAGCGACGAGTGTGAAGAGGCATTTAAGTTGTTGAAAGAGCACTTGGCCGGCATGACCTTGCTCATGAAGCCTGTTCAAGGAGATCCCCTAATCTTATATTTATCCGTGGGACAGCAGGCGGTCAGCTCTGTCTTGATCAGGGAGGAAGGTAAAATACAGAGGCCGGTCTACTTTTGAAGCAAGGTCTTGCATGCGGCAGAAGTCAGATATGTGGAGGTAGAGAAAGCGATGCTAGCTCTAGTCGGAACTGCACGCAAGCTGCGGCCGTACTTTCTTTCTCATAGCATACTGGTACGAACTAACCTTCCATTGAAAGTCATAATGGATAAACCAGAAGCATCTAGAAGGCTGGTCAAATGGATTATAGAGCTCAGCGAATTCGACATCACATTCGAAGCCAAGACAGAAGGCTCAGGCCTTAGCTTATTGCATGCAAGAAATGAGCAGTCCTCTTGGTGAGCTGAAGGAATGGATAATTTTCACGGATGGCTCTGTTTGTAACCAGGGCTGTGGGGCTGGAATTGTCTTAGTGGATCCAGCAGGTGTGTCCACTGAGTTCGCCGTCCGGTTGAATACAACATTTTCCAATAATGTTGCCGAGTATGAGGCCCTCTTAAGAGGGATTCAGATGGCGAAAGACCTGGGCGCAGAGCAGGTGTGCGCCATGGTGGACTCTCAGCTCGTTTGCAAGAAAATCAGTGGAGAGTTTGAGACGAGGGAGGAAAATATGCAGAAATATTTGGCTAAGTTTATAGAACTCGCCAGAAGTATGAAAGTCTTAACGGTCCTACAGATTCCTAAAGAGGAAAACAGAAGAGCTGATTTCTTGGAGAAGATAGCTAGCTCGGCTACAGATTGTCAGGAAAAGGTGATTACTCTACTGAAGGCGGGCGGAGAGTTTAGAACTGAGCAGGTGTTCACGGTTATTGAAAAAGAGGATTGGCGCTCTTCTATAAAGGCATATCTAGAGCAAGGGGTCTTGCCGTAAGATAAGAGGGAAGCGGCAAAGATACGAACCAGGGCTGCCAGATTTTGCCTAATCAAAGGAGAGTTGTTCAAGCGAGGATTTGGCCAGCCCCTTTTAAGATGCCTGGGCCATGCAGAAGGAGAACTAGTACTTAGAGAAATACATGAGGTGTGTTGTGGAAACCATATGGGAGCCAGAGCTATGTCAAGTAAGATCTTACGGGCGGGATATTTCTGGCCAGGCCTACGAAAAGAAGCAGAGGATTTCGTATGAAAATGCGAAAAATGTCAAAAGAATTCATCGCTGATACACAGGCCTGCAGAAGAGCTCATGACAATGAGCTCTCCTTGTCCATTCTCCAAGTGGGGGATTGATTTGGTTGGCCCCTTCCCCATGGATCCCGCCCAAAAGAAGTTTCTAATAGTCGCAATCGACTACTTTAGCAAATGGGTAGAGGATGAAGCATTGGTGAAAATTAAAGAGGACGCTGTCATGAAGTTCTTGTGTAAGAATGTCATTTGCAGATTTGGTGTCCCTAGAATCCTGGTTTCAGATAATGGTAAACAGTTTATGGGTGCCAGAATCAGAGTTTGGTGTGCAAAAATGAAAATTGACCAGCACTTCACTTCTGTTTACCATCCTCAAGCTAATGGTCAATTAGAGGTCACCAATCGTATACTATTACAGGGGATCAAGACCCGATTGGAAAGAGCTAGGGGTAGATGGGTGGATGAGCTGACTGCAATTTTGTGGGCTTACAGAACTAATCCTTAGGAAAGCACAGGGGAGACGCACTTTAGTCTGGTCTATGGTATGGACGCTGTGGTGCCTGCTGAGATTAGCATAGAAACTTATCGAATTCAGAACTTCACTGAAGAGCAAAACGAGTTATTGATGCAGGATGCTCTAGACTCGATTGAGGAGAGAAGAGACAGAACAGCCGCCAAAATGGCACACACCAAGGGGCGAATAAAGGTTATATATTACAGATCCATTGTAAAAAGACAGTTTCAGGTGGGAGATCTGGTTTTGAAAAGATCTGATTTAGGAAAAGCCAAGGGAAAGCTGAATGCTGCATGGCAGGGACCACTCCGAGTTACCCAAGTCCTAGCTGGAGGAGCTTATAAGCTGGAACAGCTGGATGGGACAGCAATCCCCCGTACTTGGAATATTACCAATTTACGAAAATTTTACACATGATTGTAATTTTTTGACTTTTATTTATTTGGTTGAATAAAATTGCAGGTTTTTCCTTATGCATCACAAACTTGAGTAAGTTTTTAAGACAGGATTCGCTAAGGACGGATGTCCTCGATTTTTCCTAACCTGATTGTCAGATTTAAGACAAGATTGGCTAAGGACGGATGTCCTCGATTTTTCCTGACCTGATTGTCAGTTTAAGCCAGGATTGGCTAAGGACGAATGTCCTCGATTTTTCCTGACCTGATTGTCAGTTTAAGCCAGGATTGGCTAAGGACGGATGTCCTCGATTTTTCCTGACCTGATTGTCAGTTTAAGCCAGGATTGGCTAAGGACGGATGTCCTCGATTTTTCCTGACCTAATTGTTAGCTCAAGTCAAGATTGGCTAAAGGCGGATACCCCGATTTACCTGACTAGATTGTCAGTATTAGCTCGGACTAACCAAAGGACAGATGCCTCGATTTCCTGATCCGGATGTCAAAAACGCCGGACGATCCATGAAGATTTCTGCTATACGTTAATACCTGACCTGATTGTCAACTAGAGTACACGAAAGCACTTGCCTTGACTAAAGAATGAAACCTTACGAGGTAAGTTCTGAATGATTCGAACAGGCAAAAAAACCGATTGAAAAGTTTGAGTAAAGTTGAGAAAACACGTATAATAAGCATAAAATTCATATATTTCATTAACTGCTGGAAAATACAAAAAGTGGGTTGCGCACACCTTCCAGGAAGGTTGGAAACTTTGATTACAATAAATTGTAGGAAACAAGTGTGATAAAGCCCAGACATTTATCTGGGTGAAGACCTCCGATCTGAGGCCAAAGCTCGGCGAACACGCCAAAGCTCACGCTCTGTCTCATGAAGACGGCGGCAATATTTATCAGACCGCTCGACAAGAGCATAAGCCTCGCCAGCGACGGCGGTCAGGCGATTCACCGATTCGACCAGATCCGCTTTCTCTTCCTACAGTTGGCGATTGACTTGCCGGAGCTCATCCCATTCTCTTTTGAAGTGACGCTTCTTTTGCCTCTTTCTCTCCAGAAGGCGATAAAGATAGCCAATTTTTTCCTTGAGCAAGACCAGTTGATCCGAAAGCTTGAATTTCCCCACAATCAGGGAGATGTTTTTTTCTCTTCACAGTATTGAGTTCTTCAAGCAAAGGAGAAGAAAACATTTTTTAGATGAATGATGAAAAAATGAGGCATGCATATACGTATTTATAAAGTGGACAAGCACGTGCCAAGGAATAAAAGTACTAGGGTTTCCGGAAAACCAGGAAACCCTAGAAGTACAATGGTCGCAATAAGACAAAAACATCAATCATCATTAAGCTGAAAAGTTTAAGTACAAATGTGCAAGATCAGGAAAAAACCAAAGACAGACTAGCCACACAGACTATAACCTACAGGCCTGTTAGAGAAAACTGAGCTAAGAAAACAAAGCAGATGAATCTCAAGCGGCATGAGCTTTACTCCAAAAGTTAGCTGGCCTCAACTCTTCTTCACGACTGCCTTGGAGCTTGGGATGCCTTGACGAAGTCCTTCTCAAACTGAGTGGACTCTTGTAAGTCACCCAGGTCGGCAAAGGTTGGAGAGTTTGTTGCAACCATCGCCAACGATTGACCGGGCGGAGGAGAAGAGGTCGAGCTAGAGGAGCAGAAAGCCTAGCGAATGTGATCAGCGAAGGCCAGGTCGTCCATTAAGTGAAGGCGATCGTCCTCTGGGACATGAGTAAAGGAAGTAGGCTCGTACGCGCCTGTTATGGGTGCCTCCCGGTCGAAGGTTAGAGAAGGATTCTCAGATACCCACTTGATGTGAGCATCTACGCCTAGAAGGAAAAAGGCCTCCGCCTCGGGCACCAAGAGGTCGTATAGCTCAACCGACCCTAGGAAAGCCCGACGTGTGGTTGCCTGAGTCAATTGGATTAAGCGTAGGCCTTCCTCGGAGCTCAGGAACCCGAGCCTTCCCCTCTCTTCACCCTCCGTGAGACCCTTGGCCTCCCCATCAATCTCACCCTCAGCCTTGACCGCCTTAACTCTCTTTGAGCTCTTTCACTTCCTGTTGTAGGAGCATGATCTGAGCATGTTTCCTGGCGTAGGACTCTTGTGAGGTCGCCTTGGTCTTGGCCAGCTCTGCCTTGAGAAGACCCATGTCTTCGCTGAGACCCTGGTTCTGGACCAGCAGCTCTTGTTTCTGCTTTTTCAGGGTCTCCACTTCCCCCTTTAGGTCTGTCTGGAGTAGAGAGCCCCGAGCTCGAGCTATGAGAGAACACTCTGCACACCACCGCCTGGATGGGTAAAAGGAGAATGAGTAAAAGCTTTAACAAAGATGAGAATTATAGCAAATGATATCTTACCTGTGCCCCCGTCTTCCAGTACAAGTCCAACAGCTCGGGATCGGACATTTTCTCCATTGAGCGGCGATCAGCCGTGGGGGCTAATCCCATCATGTACTGCCTTGCCACTTCCGGAGGATAGGCCATTACAGACCTATTGAAGAAGGTCTGATTTGGGTACAAGGGGACTTGAGGAACCCCCTCGGGGATGGCCTCCGACCCATCTCTTCTCCTCTTCCTCCTCTGCAGCTGTTGCCCTTCCTCAGGATCTGATGGAGGCGGGATTTCCTGAACTGGAGTTGCCTGCTCGGGAAGAGCTCTTCTTGCCTGCTCTACATTCCTTCTCGCTGCCTCGGAAGGAAGGGTGCTAGAAGGAGCTGTCGGGCTCTGCTCAGCCGAATTCGGCTCCCGGGGCTGATTGCGTGAAGCCACTATCAGAGCCACTTCTCATGAGGTGGGAGAAGCTCTGGAGGACTCGCCAAGGGGACTTCTCTGGCCCCTCCCTGCTGTTTTCTTTGCCTTTGAGGCCAGACGTGCTTGCAACATGGTTACTGAAATAAAGAATGAGACAGTAAAAATAGTGAAAATAGCATTGAAAAGGAATTATATACATCATCTCAGGAATATACCGATATGGGGCAGCAAAGGCCCGTTCCCTTGTTGAGTGTTAAAGAATAGGTTGAAGGGGTTCTGGTTCACGATGGCAATTTTCTCGTCCAGATGTGGTGATCTCTCACTTCGAGATAAATGCACCTGGGGATGTAGGAAGCTGATGGGATCGATCGAAAAACCCCAGTCCCCTGAGCTCTGGACAAAGAAGAACTTCTTCTTCCAGGCCTTGTGAGACGTGGGAAGACCTATCAGAAAGTGGACGTCGGTCCGCTCGGAGAGATAGAAGAAACCAGAGGTGCTTTTTGCCTGAAATAAAGAGAAGAAAAGTTGGGCCGTAGGGGTGATCCCGGCGTATTGGGCCGCCAGGTGAAATCCGACCATAACGCGAAAGGCGTTGGGCATAAATTATTGTACTGGAATATGGTACAACCTTGAAATAGATTGTATAAAAGGATGAACGGGCAGGCTTAGTCCTGTGTGAAACTGATCTACGTAAAAGGTAAGGTGATCGGCGGGAGGTGATGATGCCCTCTCATCGGGCGCCGGACTGGTAAAGGAAAACATGTCGGAGATAGGGAATTTGGCACGGATATCCCTAAGAGTTTGATTGCTAACTATAGAGATTATATTATCAGAGGGAGGAGGAACCACCGGCGGCCCCCTAACCGGAGCTGTCGAATACAAATCGGCTGAGGAGAAGTGTACGGTTGAGGTGGAGTTCACCGGAGTCGCCGGCAAACCCTCCCCGACAGAGTCAGTTCGAGAAGAAGAAGTCGACATAATTAAAAGATTGTATGAGAGGTCGAGGGGGTGCCTTGTTATGATTACTTGGAGAGATTGAAGATGAACGGAATTGCAGAGGTCGACAGGATACTGGAGAGAAAAGGGGAGGATTTAGAGAATTATGAAAATAGAATTTGAAAAGTGAACATGAAAGAAGGAATTTGGAGGGATAAAAGGGAAGTGGATCAATTTGAAAAATGGAAATCGAGGGTGCGGGATTTGATGGGATTCCCGCATTTAATGTGAGCAGTACTCTGTGTGCTGCGCTGGAGCGCCAAACGTCGTAGGTCAAATCATACGCCACCCACTTGTCAGAGAAGAGGTGCAGAATAAGGACCGTTTGGGAAAACAAACCGACACCACTAATGCCTAATAATTAGGTCTGTTTGACAGGCGGATATCTCGGGATTCCCCCTAGTACGAGAAGTCATAAAGGACAGAATGATCTCATTTATTTCAAAAGAGCTTTGGGATATTACCGATCTACCCCAACTGTTTGGGGGGAGGAGTTGATAGGGCAACATATACGCTAGACCTGGTTTGGGGTAGCTCTGACTCAGAGTAGTTGAATAAGTTAAGGGAGGGCTCGAACAGCTATGGCTCAGAGGAGGATCTAATTAACCCTCCTGAGAGAACAGAATATCAGGAAGAGGTGGTTATAGCTTGGGATTCCTCCTGACTTAGCTATCTTGGAGAAATCACTAAAAGCTTATAGATTATGCCAAGCTGAAGTTCCGGGGAATGGAGTTGAGCCTGGTCTAGGTGAAAGACCTGATTAAGTCCTCTAAGGGATAGAGCTCGTCATCATCATGGAAAGATTTGAGATGTTAAATGGCAGGGGCGCAAAAGGAAAGGAGAGCTGGATCACGACAGGTCTGGTTCTTTGAATTCTGCTGGAATCCTAAAGAGGTGAGGCGATACAGAATGAGGAAGACCTGGAACAAGGAAGACCTGATTAAAGTCAAGGTCTGATATCAATACCGAGGTACGCACAAGGGAAGGAAACGGGGAAGACCTGGAACAGGGGAGACCTGTTTCCTAGATTTCCAGCAAAGAGACAAGTGGGACCACTTGTCATAATTGGTTGCCAAAATGGCCCTTGATTCGCGGCATGTGCTCCTGAGATCCCGGATGGGGTCCCCACTAGGAGAAACTATAAATATCTCAGCCCCAAGCTGAGAGAGGTATGTCATTCTCTTGAGCATTCCTGCTTTCTTTCTGGAAAACACCTCAAACGCTTACTGACTTAAGCATCGGAGAGGTTTCCACCGGAAAACCACCGGTGGTCCTTTCTAACTTGTGTTTGTGGTGCAGATCGGTTGAGCTGGTGGGTTTCCAGTGTATTCCTGGTGCTGGTCATCTTTTGGGGTGAAACAACGACCAATTGAATCTCCCGATTTTTCATGGGCGTCCAAACAAAGATGCGCTAAAATTCATTCAAAAATACGAGTTCATCACTGATAGTTCTCCTCTTCACGGTCTTACAAGGGATCAAATGAAGATGCGACTCTTCACTTTTGCGCTGAAGGAAGAAGCAATAAATGGTTTGAAAGGCTAGAACCTAATTCTTTGCGTACATGTTATGAAGTAGGTGATAAATTCATGAGGATGTTCTATGTACCTAATGTAATATGTGATCATTGTGGATGCCAATGACATATGACGCATGAATGTTTGGTAACATTTGATAATTAGCCAAAGGAGGGTGTTGTCGCCGTCCAAGATTGTATGAGCCATGAAGAATATAAACTAGACAATCAACTTTTGGCGGGGCAGCAAGATCAAGAAGCTAAGACCATGAGTTTTCAAGAGGAACTCGAAAATGACCCTTTTAAGTCTATGCATCGAAGTTGTGAGTCTATGAAACAAAGTATGGCAAATATGGAGAGGTCGTGTGCCCAAATAATGGCTTATTTGGAGGAATTGTCAAACGAGGAGGAGGTGTTGCCATTGGATAACCTAATCGACGAAGGAGATTCATGACCAATCGAGCTCAAAAGGAATGGAGATGATGCGATGCCCGATGTAGAAAAGGTGGTGGATGAATTTACCAAGAAAGATGCGATGATCAAGCCTCTTATCGAGCCACCCATGATCGAGGATGAGAATGAGATGGTGCTTGAGGTAATCGAGCAAAATTTCCCTCCCCTATGCCATTATATAGATTTTAATATTTTTCAGGGTGTTGAGGGAGATGCTAAAGATTTGAAGAAGTTCGAAGTGTTCGAGGGATTTTTCATTTGTTCGACGTATTCCCTAGTCTTTAAGAAAGTAGAGGATCACCCTATGCCGCAATTTACTTTTGATATGTTCATGGTGATCAATTATTCGCTTTTTTGACCTTCAAAGGGATTTGGTATTTTATTTCTACGATTTGATGTCCATGCTTGCCTTGGTGGTTTAAATCACCCATGCTTACTCTTACACTAAGGCATGGCACGATCATCACTTATTTTTGGATCCGGGATAGCATCGTTCGTAGAAGACGTCGAGCTTCCGACGTTAACCAAGCGCTTCTTGGGAGGCAACCCAAGTATTCGTTTTATTTTCTTCTTCTTTAAGTTTTACTAGTTAGTTTGGTTTTGTTGGTTTGTTTTTTCTTTTAGGTTTTTATTCAAGGCATTTTCGTTCACGAGAGTCAAGACGAGGTATAATTGCGCATAACTTTTTGGAGTAGCTCGACTATTTTCAGGGACGTTTTCTTATTCCCTTTCTCCCTTGCTTTTATTTTCTTATACTTGTTTATGGCAATCAGGAGATTGCCGAGTTTTATAGAGGGGGGGGGGGGGGAGGGGGTTTGAGTGTGATTTATAGTTGAAATATGTGTATATTTTTAAAAAATTTCGTGGATTTGTAGTGCTAAATTTTAAACGTGATTAATTGCTATTTCCGCGCAATATTATGTTTGTATGGCTTGCCTGTCGAAGTTAACTATGTATGATTTGATGTTCTTGTCTTTTGAGCGTGCATAAGTGCATAAAAGTTTTCAAAATTATTATTTATATATTGTGAAATGGTACTTGGACGCAATTGATTTCGCAAAACCTTAAAAGCAGTGTCAATTAAAAACTTTTTCATGCAAAAAGCCAGTGAGTATACTGAGTGATTATCATCATTGCATGTACTTGAATGAGTTTCTGATTTGAGATCTCTTTGAAATCACTATGTGTAGTTGACTTTGAAAATGACGTTAAGGCACAAAAAAAACCCTATTTCCGGCCATATCCATAAATTTTAGCCACTGTAATTCCGAATGAGCCAATCATAGGCAAATAATCCATTTCCTTTAGCCTGAGTTATTTTATTGAGTCGACCCCCTACTAACCCATTAAAAGTGTGGGGTAAGAGTTCGTTATTTTTATTGGTTATTAGGGTCTTGGAAATTTTATTAGGAATTTATGATTTTCATATTTTTGTAATTAAGGACCACCATCCGAAAAGAAGAAAAATAAGGAAAAAAAAAGAAATAAAAAAAAAGATAAAAAGAAAAATAAGGATGGTGAGTCTTGGTGAATTTTTGTTAGTCATTGCCTACGCGCTAATAAAGGCTTGTGTTTTATTGTTTATTTTCTCTTGAAGCCTAATGTTTAAAGGCAAGAGTTGTGTAATTGTAAGAAGTACATTATAAGCTTCAATTCTGATTAAGTGGTTTTTGAGTTTCAACTCGGTTTACGGTTTGCGAGTTGGGAAATAGCCTAATAGTATAAAGGCTATGTTATGAGTGTTAGTGAGGTTTTTTTATTTTGAACGAGGTGCAGCTCATTATTTCGTGATTAKATTAGGTTGGGTGAGTTATTTAGCCACACGACTTATATATTCCATACCCGTCCAAAGAGCCTTACATTACAAGCCGAAAAGACCTTTTCGATTCTTAGTTTGATAACACACTTAATTTGCGATTGAAAAGAGATTGATTTTCCGTGCTTATTTATTGTGCATGTATTTGTATGACTTGAGTGTATACACGTCCTATGCAGCAAATGCTTGAGTGCTTTGAGTGATCACCCCTATATATTCCCTTTGAGAGGACGCATGAATTTGTTTTTGAAGTGATAATGTAATCAGGGTGGAGTGTTTGATGGGGGGGTTGAGTGTGATTTATAGTTGAAATATGTGTAAATTTTTAAAAAATTTCGTGGATTTGTAGTGCTAAATTTTAAACGTAATTAATTGCTATTTCCGCGCAATATTATGTTTGTATGGCTTGCCTGTCGAAGTTAACTATGTATGATTTGATGTTCTTGTCTTTTGAGCGTGCATAAGTGCATAAAATTTTTCAAAATTATTATTTATATATTTGTGAAATGGTACTTGGACGCAATTGATTTCGCAAAACCTTAAAAGCAGTGTCAATTCAAAACTTTTTCATGCAAAAAGCCAGTGAGTATACTGAGTGATTATCATCATTGCATGTACTTGAATGAGTTTCTGATTTGAGATCTCTTTGAAATCACTATGTGTAGTTGACTTTGAAAATGACGTTAAGGCACAGAAAAAACCCTATTTCCGGCCATATCCATAAATTTTAGCCACTGTAATTCCGAATGAGCCAATCATAGGCAAATAATCCATTTCCTTTAGCCTGAGTTATTTTATTGAGTCGACCCCCTACTAACCCATTAAAAGCGTGGGGTAAGAGTTCGTTATTTTTATTGGTTATTAGGGTCTTGGAAATTTTATTAGGAATTTATGATTTTCATATTTTTGTAATTAAGGACCACCATCCGAAAAAGAAGAAAATAAGGAAAAAAAAAGAAATAAAAAAAAAGAGAAAAAGAAAAATAAGGATGGTGAGTCTTGGTGAATTTTTGTTAGTCATTGCCTACGCGCTAATAAAGGCTTGTGTTTTATTGTTTATTTTCTCTTGAAGCCTAATGTTTAAAGGCAAGAGTTGTGTAATTGTAAGAAGTACATTATAAGCTTCAATTTTGATTAAGTGGTTTTTGAGTTTCAACTCGGTTTACGGTTTGCGAGTTGGGAAATAGCCTAATAGTATAAAGGCTATGTTATGAGTGTTAGTGAGTTTTTTTATTTTGAACGAGGTGCAGCTCATTATTTCGTGATTAGATTAGGTTGGGTGAGTTATTTAGCCACACGACTTATATATTCCATACCCGTCCAAAGAGCCTTACATTACAAGCCGAAAAGACCTTTTCGATTCTTAGTTTGATAACACACTTAATTTGCGATTGAAAAGAGATTGATTTTCCGTGCTTAT